>LBNU01004254.1:101443-154664 GCA_014162995.1 Artemisia annua | reverse complement strand
CAAATCGCATTTCATATTTTGTTAACCAAGAGCGCATGTTAGGCTATTATCAACTTATTAAGTGCACCATGGCCTATAGTTGAGAATACGCCACTTTTATTTGTTGAATTCAACAACGACGAGTATAAATTAGATTAACGAAATTCATTTCTCATGCATGATGTAAAACTAAGAGAGTTCAATGCAATATGCAACACCTTGGTATGTAACAAAGAAAAAAAAAAATGAAATGCCAGTATAAAGGTGAGCCTAAAACGAAAGCGTGTTTTTGTTTTGTGGAAGGAAACAAAGGGCAATGGAATGTGATTGTTAATTGCTTGGTATGTAACAAAGAAAAAAATTGAAGCATTTTGTCGGTGTGGTGTAGGAATTTGTCAATTTTGAGTATAAGTAAACAAAGGGCAGAAAAAACAAAGGGTTAGAAAATTGGTCCTTTTTGCACCCGGTCAACACAAAGACCAACATTTTTTTTCCATCTTTATTCTTAATGGGGAAATCCTTTTAGAGAAGTTGTCGTTTGTTTGTTAAAAGAGTCTGAATCTGAATTTGATTTGTACATCTGAATTAGAATTCGTGATGAAAAATTTTAAATCTAAATTAAATAATGTTGTTTGTTTTTTTTAAATGTCTAAATGATTAGAACAAAAGAACTAGTTTATATATCATTAAGAGGTAGCAAGATCCTCTTCGAAGTTTTGTTGGGTAAGAGGTTTAAACCTCTTAACACATCTACGTGATGGAAAAAAAACAAACACTTTTAATTGTCAAAAGCTATTGTCGGTTTAGATTTATAAGTCATTAAAAGGTATTAAGTGATTTTATTAAGAAAACAAACGCAACCTAAGACTCTAAAACTCTGCATAGTGTCTATGCTAGGGATGTGATAAACCAAACATTTAGCGAACAATTTATTAACCGGTTGGTAAAAAATTCGTTTATGGTCATTTATTTATTAAATGGATAAACATGAATACGAGTATTGTTCGTTCATTTGCATTTGTGAACACTTGTAATAATTTTGTTAATGCTTATGTTCACTTATATATGTTTGAACATAATAGTTTTTTTTTTTATTATATCCTTTTAATATAAATAGGTATATTTGCTGAAACAAACACACATAAAGAAAGGTTATATATTTTGGATATTTTATGATTATTCTTCTACGTCAATTTATATTTGTTCGTATTAATGAGCGGATATAAACGAACATGAACAACATCAATTTCTTAATGAATGAACATGAAAAAAAAATGTTTGTTTAAGCGTTCATGTTCATCATTTGTTCGGTTAATCTTAAACGAACGAAATTCGTGTTCGTCGGATTCGTATACAACCCCGGTCTACTCTAAAGTGTTTATTTAGTTGCAATTGTGCCAGATGGCTATAAGATATGCATTTTTAGAACATTTCAGCGAAAAGATACTCGTAATATCTTATTGAAAGCCGGGGTGATCCAAAAAGTAGTGGTGTAAATAATATTGAATAGTTCGATGAAGATGCTAACCTTGTTATATTTTATGCATTAATTGGGAAAGAATCAAAATGATCTAATTCATGAGTAGTAAATTTAAATGTTAAAAAGAAGTGAGTAAATCGAAAAAAGTAAAGAGTGTAAAATGATCTGGGCTTATTTGGTAGAAGCTTTTTAAAGAGTTGTAAGCTTTTTGTTATAAAAATAATTTTTTATAAAATAAATAGTTTCGTTTAGATTTATTAACTTCAAGCTTTTATTTCAAGCAAATATCTTCTAAATGAAAAGCTGATTCATGAAGTTTTTTAAACATTTTTGAAGCTGTTAAACTTTAAATTACTGATATAACCTCCAAACATTGTTTACAATTATAGATATGTCCTTTTATATCATTTTACATCTTATAATTACATTTAACAACTAACTTACTAAACACTTTTATTATTACTAGACGAGTACCCGTGCATAGCAACGGATTTTATAGCGGCAGATATTTCTAGTGATATTCTGGTTAAGTGTTTTGTGTAACGTTTATGCATACAACATAAAATGATCAAACTTTAATTGAAAGATGTTTTAATAACGTATAAAAACATTTAGTAAAATTTTGTAATAAAAATGAAAGAATGCAAAATAATTAATGACAAGCTTTTAATATTGGTCAATCTTTACGTGTATAGTTTTTCTTAAACTTAAAGTTCTTAAATTTGATTAATGTGTAATGCTTATAATACTTTTACGAAACAAGTTTAAATAGAAAGTTTTACTCATTGTAATTAATTCAGTTTAAATAGCATGCTTTAAAATACCATTGATTAAAAATATTACAAACGTCCATCATTAAATTGTTTAATACTCAAACTTTTATAATTCGTTCATTTACAACATTCATTATTAAAATACCCTTGATTAAAAAAGGGTCACACCAAAACACATGTTTTATTCGTTTAGTAAACTTTTTAATAAAACATAATTATTGAAAACTGAAAATGATGTGAGGATATTTTATACATGGTTAGTTTATAAAAACTAAATTGAGATTGTCATTTGATTTTGAATTTTATTAAAATTTATATGTAGTTTGTTAATATGCTATGTAGTATAGATTAAGAATGGCAGAAGAAATTCCCTTTAAAAAGAAGCACAAATATCAATCCGAATTGTAAACTTGATTAATGGGAATTGTATTTTAAGCGACACAAATCCAAACATGCCTACGTTTTATGCCTTTATTCTTCTTCCATATCTCTTCGTATGAAGCATTTGCATAGCATGTACACCATTCTCCTTATTCTTGAGTAATCATGCTTCTATTAAGAATGAATCTTTTCAGTAAGGAAATGTGTTTTCGTATAATATAATATTGTTATTGTACTGTCCTCCTTATTACGATTTCCATCTAAATAATGGTTCATTGCAAAATAGAATCATTATGATTTCCATTAACATGTCTAGCTAGAAATTCCAAACACAAACCGTACAATCAAACGAAAACATGACAGTGATATCTTGGTTTCGGTTTTGGTTTCCTAGCCACTAAAACCACTAAACACCCATAAGTATCTAATTAACCAACAAACATCTTAGCAGCACCACATAAACCACCAAAACACCATAAAAACCACAATGTTATAGGTGTACAATGCAACAACAATATCAAATCCTTCACCAGTATAATGGAGCTCCAGATTTAAAATATTGTTAGAAAAACTTAAACTAAAAAATAGTTTCTCATTTATAATACAACAAAATCAAACAACCTGCTATGAATGACTTCAAACACCCCGTTTGGTTCATAAATCGACCATCTTTACTTGTTTAACAGAAGAAATAATCCTACAAAAAAAATAATAAGATCTTCTGGGATCCAAAAACAAACACCATTAGATTAAGAATCTGAATACACGAACGTAGACCTCAGATCTAGTTTTGAACACATAAGATATCACTATTAACATACACAAAACCAAAATAAACTCCTGTGACACACAAAAACATAAACTGCTGAAACCAACCTTAAAACACCATTGCAACTACCACTGAACCAACCGAGAGATGGTGGTGTTGGACTACCGAAACCACCAACAAAACCACTGAAACCATCACCATTTCTTTCAAAACTACACCAAAACCACCAACCAAAACCACCTAGCCAGCCGGAACAACCCAAACCACTGAGAGGTGGTGGCTATTTTGGCATATGGCGGCAGTTATAGTGGCGGCTGTAGATGATGTTTAAGAGAGAAAGATGTTAGGTTTAGAGAAAGATGTTGTGTGGGGAGGGAGCCTATATATCTCCACTACAAAATTCAATACACGGTTTAAGTTGCAACTTATAAATTACTCCTAAATACTTACCATAGTTATTGTGTGTATGAAGCAAGTTTCTTCTCCATCAATATATTTCCTTAATTAAACGAAAGGTGCATTCTGTTTTTATAACTTTCGAAACGCATGTCAAAAGCTCAAAAGGTAGTATTGTTGTTGTCGGGTCCAAGCTCCATTAATGCTGACACAGATCCATCTGATGGTTGGTTTGCTTTCCCTATCTTTATCTTTTTATTTGCTTCTTGTTGTTTATGGGTCTTGACTGATTTAGTAATGGGGATCAAGATTTTATCTTTTTTTAGGAATTTCTTTTATTGGCATCTCTAGTTAAAATTTTTTGTCAGATCACCATTATTGAAGCTCTTTTCCAAAACCAGCCCAGCCCACCACCTAATTAGGACTCATTGTTGACTGACTTTTGCTATGTATGCATATAGCTGCTGCTCTGAGGGTCATGTTTCAAAGTCTCAATTCCCCGGGACAGTTAAACAAATGGACCGCTAATGGTGGCGACCCTTGTGGCGAAAACTGGAAAGGCGTTAAGTGCTCGGGTTCAAAAGTCACTGAAATGTATGTATCTATCATCCAACCCTCCCTCCCAATATAATTGTTTCACTTCTATGAATACTAACTTGTTTTCCTTGCTTTTCTATCCATAGTGACATATCCAATCTTGGAATATCGGGCGGCAATTTAGGATACCAGCTCACTAGTTTGACTTCCTTAAAAAATTTGTAAGCCTGCTTTACTTTCTATTAGTTCAAAACAAATGTTCGTGTTGTAATCTTGTAAATCTGACATTGTGTTGGTATTGCAGCGATATAAGCAACAATAATCTTGGCAATGATATACCTTATAACCTTCCTCCAAACTTGGAGAGACTGTATGCCTTTTTTCCCTAATGGAGATTTTTCATCATTGACTTTTGTTACACACCACTCATCAGCCATGTGTTGTAAATTGTAATGCAGAAATTTTGCCGGATGTGGTTTCCGTGGGAGCCTTCCGTATTCCATATCACTTATGCCTTCTCTTAAATACTTGTAAGTGGAGTTTTACATTTTCTCTTCCTCGTATACCAATTGGATAAGGATCGGTATTCATCATACTTATTATGATTATCTTTTTACCAGAAATGTTGCTCGCAATCAAATAAATGGCCAGCTCTCTGACGTGTTTGGAAAACTTACAGCTCTATCCACATTGTAACGCTTCTAGATCCCAAGTTTAATCCTTTTATTTTTTAAATCTTACTTTTTAGGACTATGTATTTAAAGAGTTATATGTTGTTCTTGCCGTATATGTGCATGTCGAAAATGACAATTAACACTTTGTTATGCTTCAGGGATGTATCTTTCAATTCTTTAACCGGCAATCTTCCTCAGAGCTTAAGCTCGCTGTCCAGTGTCACAGATATGTATGTACATCCTTTGCGCTTATATTTAGATTTTGATTTAGGCCTCCCTCCACCCCTTCACGCTTGTCTTGATGCAGGTATTTGCAGAACAACCAATTTACAGGAACTATTAATGTCCTTGCTGATCTTCCCCTTAAGAACCTGTGAGTATATCGCAATACGCTTTCAGAATCCATCAATTGGTTTATACAGAGCAAACATATTACTAGGCTACTAACATGTTCACATTCGTCTTCTCAGGAATGTTGCCAATAACAAATTTAATGGTTGGGTTCCTACTCAGCTAAAAAACATAAATTTGCAGTAAGCATCTATCTTTAAATGCTATATACAAAACATTTATGTTTTGTTTGTTAAATAAAATAACTTGCCTGACAGAAAGGATGGTAACTCATGGAGCTCAGGCCCTGCGCCACCACCTCCACCTGGTACACCTCCAGCTGGTCGAAGGCAACCAAATGGAAATAAGAGCCCTTCTTCAGGCAATTCTAGCGATGGTGGTAAGAAATCTGGGATTGGTGGTGGAGCTATAGCAGGAATTGTGATATCCATTTTGGTTGTTGGGGCAATCGTTGCATTCTTTTTGTTGAAGAAAAGATCCAGAAAATCGCCTAATGATATTGAAAAGACCAATAACCAGACGTTTGCTCCACCTGCTTCACCGCCGCAGGGTACAAATCAATTGTTTCTTTTGTTGCTTTATTATTTGCCTTGCACTTGCATGCTCATCAAGAAAATGACCATATGTTTTTTGGGGGTTATTTTGGGGGTTGACCAACTAACTTAACAATACTGTTAAGTTTGGATATTCAGCTTACCTTACCATTAGTAACTTAAGTTTTCTTTTTCAGAATTATAATATATAACCCACCATTAAAATAAGGATTGTGAACTATAAATTATATTTGTGCACGGCCTTATGTTGTTACATTCTGCTGTATAACTCAAAGCTGTTCAAGCTACCCCAACGGCCAACACAAAAGCATTCGAAATTCCTCCTGCAGCATTGAATCTTAAACCACCACCCATCGAGCGACACAAATCATTTGACGATGATGATTTCTCAGCAAAACCTGTGGTTCCCAAGAAGATAAGTGTGGCTCCAACAAACGCCATATCATATTCAATAGCCGATCTTCAAATAGCTACAGACAGCTTTAGTGCTGATAACCTTGTTGGGGAGGGGTCTACTGGACGTGTTTACCGTGCTCAATTTGAAGATGGAAAGGTATAGTCTTTTTTCGACATAAACGTATAACTTCCACTTTTTCACTATTCATCATTATATTGTCTTACTCATCCTCATCTAAACTTGAGGTTATTTATGGTAAAGATATCCATCTCCAAAAAGACTGACATTCAATATGGTAATCCTGGTTCCTTACAGCATTGCATAGAACTGTCGCGCAAATGATGACACCTTACAGAAGTCCTAAACTGTTTTGTATAAAATGTGAAAGTTATGATAGTTTGCAGTAGATTAGGCTATCAAAAAACAATTTGGTACAAGTACAAGAAAAAGGAAACGCATAATCTCAGCCTGTTGATTTGCATGGTATATATTGTAGGTGGTTGCGGTTAAGAAGATAAATTCATCTGTTCTACCCGGCCGCTTGTCAGAAGATTTCATTGATATAGTCTCAGATGTATCAAGGTTACGACATCCAAATGTGACAGAGCTGGTTGGTTATTGCTCCGAGCATGGTCAGCACCTCCTAGTTTATGAGTTCCTCAAGAATGGTTCACTCTATGATTTCCTGCACCTCTCAGATGAATACAGCAAGCCATTAACATGGAATAATCGTGTCAAGATCGCTTTAGGGGCAGCACGTGCATTGGAGTAAGTTGCTATTCCTTATTTGAAATTACACGCCGGCAATACGAAAGCTACAGATTCACTTTTATTCATTTTTTGACGTGATGTTCACATCCAGATATCTACATGAAGTATGCTCACCATCCGTTGTTCATAAAAGTATAAAATCCGCAAACATTTTGCTGGACTCAGAGCTCAATCCTCACCTTTCTGACTGTGGTTTAGCAAGTCTTGTTCCAGATGCAGATCAGGTAAGCTTTAGGTCTATTGGAGTAACAAGCTAAAACCACTTTTTAAATGACTTCACTTTAACATTTTCCTTTGCTGCAGGAACTGGACAACAGTGCCCCAGAGGTCTCCATGTCTGGTACATACACAATCAAAAGTGACGTCTATGGTTTCGGTGTCACCATGTTGGAACTACTCACAGGAAGAAAACCATTTGATAGGTAACAACTGATAGTGCACTCATAGCAATTTGTTGGCCTTCTTGATAGATTATTTTTTCTGGGACCTGTACATATTTATGGTGGTATTTTGTGTGCACAGCTCAAGGACAAGAGCTGAGCAGTCTTTGGTGCGATGGGCAACACCTCAACTTCATGACATTGATGCCCTTGCCAAGATGGTTGATCCGGCACTCAAAGGACTCTATCCTGTTAAATCTCTCTCTCGCTTCGCAGATGTAATTGCTTTATGTGTACAGGTAATTTTTATATTTGCAAGTTGTATCAACTTTGAGGAATATGTTGCTTGGAATCTATGCATTAGTGTTTTCTTGACTTATAATGGTTTTTACTTTGGGTTGATGACAGCCTGAGCCTGAGTTTCGACCACCTATGTCAGAAGTGGTGGAGGCATTGGTTCGACTTGTGCAGAGGACAAACATGAGCAAGAGAACTGTTGGTAACGATGTGCGCTCTGACAACAACCAAGACCCTCAGGAGTCCGAGCCTTTTTAAGTTATGGAGAATGACGCTGGGGAAATGAAGTAGTTCATTTTATTTCCATCCCTTGCCTCTACTTTGTCAGTTTCTTCTTCTATTTATTTATTGTTTTGTTGGATGGCCTGTGATTGTTAGGTCCTTGTAAAATAGAAAAGAAAGGATGTTTGGGAGATGGAATTAATTTGTTTATACTACACGTTAACTTGAATAGTGATTTTTGCCTTGTTTGTGTTGTTATGTTGAATAAATATTATTTAAATATATACAAATTTAACTTGAATGTATCTCGCACGGTTACATTCGGGTTGATCAAAGTGTGCAACTAGAGCTAGATGATCACTTGCCTTTTGAGCTTTGCAGGCTCTAGGCTTCATAACATGTGACTTGGTACTCCATGCATGGCTGGACAGATACCAGTTTTGGCTTGGTTCTCATTTTTTTTGGCTTGGTTCTCATTTCTATATATATANGAAAAAATGAATCAAGTGTACACCAAATATCAAGTTGTTCTAATTCTAATACTATTATCACATGTTACAATGTAAACTTTACTAAAAAAATCTTTATGATAAGCACTATAATCGCGTATATATACCCTTCATGGGGTACATGCATTCTACTTCATTCATCTCCTGCAATGAAATTTGGCACTTCACCCTGGCAGAGGTACTCGTCACATACTGATGCTGTTCCCCAGCCTCTGCGTAACCGAAGAATATCCTCGGTGAAGGTTGATCCTGGAGCTCCAATGAACACACCAGACAAAGCAGAAATAGTCTTATCAAGCATGGCCTCCACCTGCAAGATCAACGACGAATAATTACATACTATAAATGAATATTTCACCATAAGTATGCTTTTAAAAGATACTAGCAATAAAGATTTACATAGCTTAAATATAAGAATATATGTTGGGTGAAGGCGAATAACTGAAGTTTGTCAACAACCAAATGTAAGACCATAACAGACCTACAAATGCATTTTGTGTTTCTCCAGACTCAACCTCCAATCAATGTCAACTCGCCTATCCAATAAACAAGAGAATAATAAAACACTCCCAGAATAATGCAGTCATTTCCTTCTTATAGGATGTCCCGAAAAATGCACCATTTAATTATCTGGGTAAAGTTATTTTTCCAATCCAAATGTTCTTTATAAAGGAGCATTTTAGCCATCTGATTAATGGTCAACACACTTAAATTAAACAATTTGCGCATCAAAAGGTCGCATTTCTTTTGGGGCAGAGGCAGTAAGAAACTACTTCTAAGCAGTCGAGAAGGGAGGAAAACAAGACTTTCCATGGGACCAAGCTTATCTCTAAACACCATCCATAAGGAAAGGCCTAACCCTTCTTCTAGTAAATTAGTGAAGTATTAACCCTTATTAAGTATAAACTTTCGTTCGTCAAAAATCTATTAAGATCAGTATGCTACGAGGATGAACATTGTGTCAGCATAAAGTGTATAAAACTGTTTTGTCAGGTGGCAAAAAGTAGAAACTACTATGTAACCAGATAGCTCAAGGTAAACACACGTGCTTTAAAGTCACAAGAGCATTCAATAACTAAATTGGTGTGTCGACCAAATATATTATAGATACACCCATTAAGTTTGTTACATTGATGCCTGGTGGGTAACAAATAGTAGCTAATCCACTATATTTAGTTATTTACCAAAAAAAGAGAAAGAAAAGAGGGTGGGTAAATAATATAATGAAAAAGGGTTGAATGGTTGATAAATAGCATACAGAAAACGGTTGATAAACTAACCTGAGTATCTCCATCAAGTTTTTTTCTATACAATAAAGCATCCCACTTTTCAGCCGAATTACGAGCTGGCCGTGTAATGAGTGGCACAGTCTTCCCATTTAGCGTAATTAATGACTGCAACAAACCAGTTTCACTCTCCGCAGCATCTGTCGAAAGATATATTACTGGTATATTGGCTCTTTCAACAAGACGACTAATACATTCTGCAGCCTGAGGAATTGGGAAAAAGCAGCTTGGATTCTTGGCATTGCTGGAAAAAATATGTGAAAGTGGTCATGCAACAATTATCTAAAATAATATTGTTCTCTAGTAGTGAACACAAACAAAACACTATGTACATCAACATACTCTTCTCTAGTTTCTTCGGAAAATGATATTTGTTCCTAACTTTTGTGCCTAAAAATCCTCCTAAACTATGTGATCATGACACATGGAGAAATGAAGAAAGGAGATGATGACGATATCTAGTGGATTCCAATCCAATGGTCAAACATATTATGGTTAGGAGGATGATTTAGGAATAGAACTTAGGAGGATATAAGCAACTGCTCCTTTTTCTTCAATTAGTACCCATTTAACTTCTAAGAATTCATAGGTCAATTTTCATCATAGTTTGAAGTATAATGGTCCAAACAAGTTGTCCGATTCTTTTTTACACACACAGTGATCTTCTACATGGGTGTTAGCTCACCCTAATTGGGAGTCTGCCAATGTTTCCATAAGCAGTACCGTGATTTTACTTTACTTGCAATACAACACCATCTTATATGCGAGTAAATGGTTTACTTTCTTTATAATACTGCTTCTATGTGTGCACATTATAGAATCAGTAGCTGTTCAAGTGAAACTGTCATGGGAGCCTGTGTCGTGAAGACCTTCATTCAAAAAAATACATATTGTCATTGTAGTCAGTACAATGATTTGCAATCTGTGTACCCAATGATTTTTATACAAAAACAAGTCAATCAATCTTGCAGGAAGTAACAATGAAGGTTTTCTTCTCCTATAATACGATAGGTATATTCTATAAATGTCATTCGTAAAGCACTCTTGTCAAAGGTGTAGAATTACTAGAGAATAAGGATTATTAACCTCTACTCAGAAAGAGTGAATATTTTTCCGCCTATCAGTATCCACAGGGATGCACTAGTGGTATATTACCGGGCCTATCAGAGGTTGATTAGCAAAAGATAGCCAACAGATTACATATCAAACTTACATGGTACACCCATAACATTAAATTCAACATTGATCTATTATCCATTTGAAGCTACCAATAAAATACGTATAAACTATACTAGTCAGCATTATCATATAGTTATAGCAGAAGAAAGAGCATACATACCAAAACTTTAAGAAGCCATGGCGCCTGAAATGAAGCGCCACAAAGTCTTTCCCCAAAAAGGTTTGAATGAAACGCTGCGCGGTTAACAAAATCACACGGCTTGGCTCAATCAAAGTCTGACACGTATGAGCAATCGGACCACCAGGCTGCATGACCCACTGTTTCTCCACATCAGCAAAGAAAACATCTCCAATCGCAAGAACCTCATCATCACACGTAAACTTATCAACCACCTCCTTCATCGTCCTATAACTCGGCTTCTTCACATCCTCAGTCCAAACCGACTTAATCTCACTCATACTCACCCCAATCCCTTTCAGCTTCTTAACATGCTCCTCGTCAACATAACACGCCTGCGGCAACGAGAAATAACACAAAACCTTATCCACATGCACACGGTTCTTCTTCCGTTCAAAAAACTCCTCAAACGTCACAACAACCTCCCTACCCACACACTTATTAATATGATCAATATCCAACACCCGACTAAACTCATAATCAACTTTAGAACTAGGAATCACTAGCACACGGTTCAAAACAGCCGCGAAAAACATATGCTTCTCCAAACAAATCAAATGATTCGACATTTGTCCCGAAGTACATATCGCAAACAAATACCTATCCTTATTCGGCTTCCAGTCAATCGTCCGCCTATTAGACAAGTTAAGTTCCACTTTACGACAAGCCGTTACATCAGTCACATTATACTCATCATTCGAATAAAGCGTCTTCCCGAACTTGTGCGAAGATAATAAGGCTTGTTGAATTTTATTATTTAGCGAAATCTGATCAAGTAATGCAGATTTAATAACATGATCATTATTAATATTAGTTTGGTTGTATAAATGAATGAGGCGTGATTGCTGTTGCTTTAATAAGTACAAAGCGCGTAGCTCGGACTCGCGCATGAGGTCGGGTGAGGCCACGTCAGCAGCATTGAGGGGAGTGGTGAAAAGCGAATTGTGATTGAGGAAAATGAAGAGGATGATTATAAGGAAACTGATTAATGCTAATAAATAATAGTTTTTATACCTTTTATTATTATTATTGAAGAAGGTTGAAATGCGAGGGGGGGAGGTGTGACGTGGACTCTTGTGATTGTCGTCGTTGTCGATCTGGAAGGTGGAGCGGTGGTTATGGGGGGTGTCGTTTTGATGGATCAAGTGGCGGCGATCTTCTTCGTCGTCGGAAGATGATTCTCTATCCATTGTTGGTTGCTGTTGGTAAGTGAGAGTGTGAGTTGTGGTTGTTAAAAAGAGGGGGAAGTTAGATCTGCTGGTACTAGTATAGTGTAGCGGTTGAGATGTTAATTAAATATCATCATCATCACTCTTTTTCTCACTAGGCTTAAACTTAAACATAAAGAAAGGTCTATTCTCTAATTCTAAATCAAGTAATTTCTTAGCTAATTTTTTTATTTTTATTTTTTATTTTATTATTTTTTTTAATCCAAATTGCTACACGCACCATGCTTAAACATATATTGAATTTATTTATTACGAGACAGTGCTGAGCATCTAATTGTTAATCGTGTATTCTTTATGTATATTGGCGAGGGTATACTTAAGTATTGTTTAGTATGTTGTATGAAATGTTTTAACTTTGTTGTATAAAAATTTAAAAATGTATGATGTTGTTTGTGTTGAGAAATTTAGTGCAATTGAAGGATTAATTCACACCTGGTAATGGGTTTGGAGGTACGGAGTGTACACCATTTGGTCACTGAATTCCTTGACTCAATAGTGGTTATGCTAGTAGAATCTGTTGCTAGTAGATTCTGCTGATAGTTGAATCTGCTGCTAGACTCTGTTGCTAGATATTGCTGATTCAAAGTACTGCTCGTTCAAAGTACTGCTCGGTTTTAACCACTGATCCCTACTATTATGGAATGTATTATGTTATAATTAATGGGCCGTTAATTATACATAATTCCTTGGGCTAGGGTTTGAGTAAGCTCTATTATAAATAGAGGTCACAACATTCTGCATGATGACGATTAACATCAAACCCTAAACACTAAATATGCATCTGGTTCTTGCTTTGTGCCTAAAACAAGAACATCACTTGGTCTTATCCCATAGAGATAATCGTGTAACCCAGGCATAGGGTCGAATAGTTTCTATTGGAAAGTGATACCACGATTTCAAGTGAATATCCAGTACCTTATTGATTATCTTAACCTTAATCTGGGAATACTCCAACACATATAAACCAACAATCAATAGAAACTATTTAGTGATAATCAATGGCTGCTGCTATGAGGCATATGGCAACTAACTTTTCCAAGTTGGAAAAGTTTGAAGGTGTTGATTTCAGAAGATGGCAGAAGAATATGCACTTCTTGTTGTCAAGCATGAATGTGGTTTATGTTCTAACCACTGCTATTCCTGAAGATCATGGAGATGATGCTACTGTGGAACAAATTAGGGTCAGAAGCAAGTGGGAGAATGATGATTATGTCTGCAGAGGTTTAATCCTCAATGGTATGTCTAATTCTCTCTTTGATATTTATCAGAATGTTGAATCTTCTCAAGAACTATGGGATTCCTTGGAAGCCAAGTATATGGCTGAGGATGCATCAAGTAAGAAGTTCCTTGTAAGTAATTTTAACAATTATAAAATGGTTGATTCTAGACCTTTCATGGAACAATACAATGAACTTCTTAGTATACTTGGTCGATTCACACAACACAAGATGAACATGGATGAGGCTATTTCAGTCTCTTGTATCATCGATAAATTACCTCCTTCTTGGAAAGATTTCAAGCATATGCTTAAGCATAAGAAGGAGGAATTAACTCTTGTTGAGTTGGGCAGTCACTTGCGCATTGAGGAATCACTCAAAGCACAAGATATTGACAAGCCAAAGAGTAGCAATGCTACTGGTCCATCAGTTGTCAATATGGTGGAGCATAACAACTCCTCCAGGTACAATGACAACAAGGGCAAGCGTAAACATCATGATAACACCAAAGATGATCATAACAAGAAACCTAAGGTGACTTGTTGGAAGTGTGGGAAACCTGGACACTTCAGGAAAAATTGCAAGGGTGGTAAAGTTGGAAACAAATCCAATGGATCAGGCACAAGTGGATCTGAGAATGGTAAAACCAATTCTCTGAAAGGTCAGAATATATTTAATAAGTCTTTTGAGATTTATTATGTTACATATATATCTGAAATTTATTTTGTGCAGGATGATGATGTTGCTTGGTGGGTTGACTCTGGAGCTACAATTCATGTGTGTAAAGATAGAAGCTGGTTCAAGACTTATGAGTCAATGAATGATGGTTCTATTCTTCATATGGGAAACGAGTCAACTGCCCTGGTGCATGGAAAAGGATGTGTTGATTTGAAGTTTAGTTCTGGAAAGATTGTTTCTTTGTTTATTGTTTTACATGTTCCTGATATTAGAAAGAATTTGGTTTCTAGTAGTGTTTTGAATAATTGTGGTTATAAACAAGTGATTGAATCTGATAAGTTTGTTTTATCTAAACATGGTGTGTTTATTGGTTTTGGCTATTTGTGTAATCAAATGTTCAGGCTTAATATTGTTCATGATATTGATAATTCTGCTTTTATGTCAACCTCAAAACTATATGATTCAAACTTATGGCATGCTAGACTTGGTCATGTACACTTTAAAAGGATGCAAGATATGTCTAAGGATGGGCTAATCCCAGCATTTGACATGGACACTGAAAAGTGTAAAACTTGTATGATGAATAAGATAACTAAGAAACCTTTTCAAAGTGTAAAACGTGAAACTAAAGTGTTGGAACTGATTCATAGTGATCTATGTGATTTGCATGCTACTCCCTCTTTGGGGATAAGAAATACTTTGTGACTTTTATTGATGATGCTTCTAGGTTTTGTTATGTTTATCTATTACATACTAAGGATGAAGCATTAGATAAATTTAAAGTATTTAAAACTGAAGTTGAATTGCAACAAAGTTCCACAGTAAAAAGATTTAGGACTGATAGGGGAGGTGAGTACATGGATACTGTGTATTTTCAGTCTGTTGGTATAATCCATGAAACGACTGCTCCCTATACACCTCAGCAAAATGGTATTTCTGAAAGGAAAAACAGGGTGCTGAAGGAGATGGTTAATTCCATGTTGTCCTATTCAGGGCTGAGTCAAAGGTTCTGGGGTGAAGCTATGTTAACAGCTTGCTATTTACTAAATAGAGTTCCCAACAAAAGGAACAAGGTTACCCTTTATGAACTCTGGACTAAATGAAAACCCAACCTGAATTTTCTCAGGATTTGGGGTTGTAGGGCTGTTGTAAGACTCCCTGATCCAAAGCAGAAAACTTTGGGTGAAAGAGGCATTGAATGCATCTTTGTTGGATATGCTGAGCATTCCAAGGCATATAGGTTCTATGTTATTGAACCTAATGAATCTGTTTCAATTAACTCTATAATTGAATCAAGGGATGCACTCTTTGATGAGAATAGATTTTCATCAGTCCCTAGACCAAGTCAGAGGATTCCAGATGGAACCAATGATACTGGTGTTTCAGAGATCCCTAATGAGGTTTCTGATGAGGTTGTAGAACAACAACCTGAACCTGAGCTCAGAAGAAGCAAAAGGGTTAGGACTCCAAAGTCATTTGGACCTGAATTTCAATTATACTTAATTGAAGGTACAAGGAGTGAGGTCTTTGACCAATATTCCTATTGCTTCATTGTTGAGGATGATCCCAAAACATTTGAAGAAGCAATGAAGTCCCAGGATGTTGCTTTCTGGAAAGAAGCAATAAATGATGATATGGATTCCATCATGGGCAACAACACTTATGTGTTAACTGATCTACTACCTGGTTGCACACCTTTAGGTTGCAAATGGATTTTCAAAAAGAAAATGAAGGTAGATGGAACTGTTGAAAAGTTCAAGGCAAGACTAGTTTTTCAAGGCTTTAAACAAAAGTCAGGAATAGACTATTTTGATGCTTATGCTCCTGTGGCTCGTATCAGTACCATAAGATTGCTAATTGCTTTGGCATCAATTCACAATCTGGTTATTCATCAGATGGATGTGAAGACAACTTTCTTGAATGGTGACTTAGATGAGGAAGTTTACATGAACCAACCTCAGGGCTTCATCATGCCTGGCAATGAAAACAATGTGTGTAAACTAATTAAGTCTCTTTATGGACTAAAACAGGCACCTAAGCAATGACATCAAAAATTTGATGAAGTGGTTTTGTCTAGTGGTTATTTACTTAATCAGGCTGACAAATGTGTATATAGCAAATTTGATGAATCTGGTAAATGAGTCATCATTTTTCTATATGTTGATGACATGTTGATCTTTGGCACTGACCAAAATCAAGTTGATCTTACAAAAGAATTTTTGTCATCAAGGTTTTCCATGAAGGATATGGGGGAGGCTGATGTTATCCTTGGTATTAGGATTAAACATGAAAGTAACAAAATTTCTATCTCTCAGTCTCATTACATTGAGAATGTGTTAAAGAAATTTAATTACTTTGATTGTACTCCAGTGAGTACACCTATGGATACAAGTGAGAAGTTGATGCCTAATACTGGCAAAGCTGTATCTCAAAATAGCAATCACAATTGTTCTTTANTCAACCCAACACACCCTGTCACTAGAGTAGGACCATAATTTGTCTGACTCTAAAGTACTTAATATTCTAAAGTCTATTATTCTTTTCCAGGGTCATTCAAATCCCATAGATATTACCATTCTCATCTCTCCTATAACAAGATATATATTTCCCAAGGAAGATGACACTCATATCAAATATTTGAATGAAGGAGGCAAGTCAGTTGAGCCCGAAAGGTTTTTGCCAATCATTCCGATGGTGTTGGTGAATGGATGTGAAGCAATTGTAAATGGATGCAACATGTTTATTCCAAATTATGATGGTAGCTATGAAGCCATATTATAAAGGCTTCAAGGGAAAGATAAAGAAAATGGAATTAAATACTGGTATGGAATTAAATACCGGATACAACACTAAAGGTATCATTGATCAGGGCAAGAATACTTCTATTATCACTATTAGTGAACTCCCAGTCAGATATACGATGATAGGTTATAAGAAAAGATATTTGGATCCAGCTTTAAGGGAAGGGAAGATTAGGGAAGGGAAGATTCATGTAAATTAATGAGTTTTATATAGTGTTTTTTTTTTATTATTATTTTTTTATTTTTATTATTTTATTTATACAATGCATCAGAAGTTAAAGTCATTTCACCCCGTGTTCTTTTTGAAGGGCTACAAGGATCTTTGTAGTACTTCCAAGGTGCATTTTGAAATTACCTTACATAGAGGTCGGCGTGCAAAACAACGGTGCTTGCTAAAGAAATTTCAACTAATTTCTTCATTAAGCTATGCTAACATGTATCTGCTTGATGCAAATAGCAAACTAAAGTGGCCTAGACTACATTCATAATATTGGGTTAGTGATTCCTTTGAACTTTTGCTTTTGTGTTTTGTTATGTCATGGATAAGCAGTTGAAATTTCTTGTTCTTGTGTTTTGTCTAAGTTGATTGTTTTTGAGAATACAAGTGTTTGGGTAGCTAAAGTTTTAAGTTTGAACATTGTCGCTATATAATGATTTCAGCCTGTGTGTATAATCCCATAATGTGGAGATATGAGAGCAATACTAGATTTTTAATATATTATATAATTTCGAACAAGTTGAGGTAGTGCAGTGCAACCATTTGTGTCTTTTCTAGGTTTCTGGTGTTTCAGGAACTGGGATACGATCAGTCATATATAGTAACTAAGGGCTTGTGATTTTGAACTATATAATGGTCGATGGCCAGTGCGTAGAAATTTTTGCTGTATTTACCTGGAAGAGTTGAAAGGAAAGATGAATTTGGTTTCTGTGATCTGGAGTAGTAACTAATTGGACAACCAAACACCTCCATTCTCTTAGCCATTGCTGAGCCGATTCTTCCCAAGCCTATGATACCAACTGGTTGTTAAGGGATACAGGGATTGCGTTTACAGAACATATTATGCGTTTTCAATGAACTGGTCTCAACCCGTTTCTTCACAACTTTGAACATGTACATGTAAAAATATTCTTTATCAAGTAGAACTAAACACAATTTGAATTGCCTTAAACTATAAAAATTAACTTTAAAGATGTATACATATGTCGCTTAATAATTGAACCTTTTGGCACTTATTGGTAAAGGTAGCTTGCTTTGTAAATTGACTTCTTAACTGAATATAAGATGCACTTGCAGATGCTTTTTAACTCTATTTTCATATTCGCTTTTATATTATTAGTCGATCTCTTTTAGTTTATAGTTTTCATTTGTATATGGGGAATTCCATGATACTTTGTGTCAACAGGTTCTTATTTTTTCAGAGGCTGTATATTAACCAAATTTTTTGAGTTTATATGGCTTTTATATAAAACCGTATAACTATAGTATGGCTTGATCCACTTACATATCAAATTGCCTAATGGGTTGCAACAAGAAAGATGGCTTAGTTGTTGGACAAATGTCGGTGCCTGTGAGTTCCAGTCTTCATGTGATTTGTTTTTTAACGCTATTATTGTGTATTCGTATGGTGTTGTTCATGGTAAAAAAATCTATAAACAACCAATTATAATCCATAAACACATGCAGTACACGTAAACAATAGTATAAATCAAGTCAGGTTTATTAAGAGTTTCTCACATTAGTTAAGACTAATGGATAGAGAAAGACACGTCTAAAAGAAATAAATGATTTAGTTATATCAAATATTTAAGCTCAAAGAATATATACCAATTCATTCAACAAATATGCATTTAAAGTTTTATGTTTTATACAACGGCAATGGGCAACTTGCATAGTTCCAACCATCAAATCTTCGTATCTTGTTTCGATATTACGTAAGTGTTGTGAAACTCTTAGTTGTAGATCATATGATTGCTTTGCACAAGTTTACACCACAATCAACAACAATCTATCAATTATTAACAAACACGGGGAACTACCCATTCTTCCAAAATTGTTACCATTCTAGAGTAAAATTAGACTTCGAAACAATGTCATTCACTTGCATTTAGAACCATACAAACACTTTCATTACCAAAATTCCAAGAAATCACCTCGATGAAAGAATGAGAATTAAGGCCTCTGAAACCTTGTAGCATTAACTAAAACGGTCAGGTTTNTAATTTTTCTTTTATTCGCTTCAAATTATAATTTTTTTTTATAGAATGTACTTTGTTAATAAAATTTTATGTAAACAAATTACATGTGCAACATCATGTGCTTAAAACATTTTGGAAAAAAATGTTGCTCAAAATATGTTTTCCAAAGGAAAAAAAATGTTTCGTGATTAAAAAATATTTCAATTCTTTGACACTACCAAACAGTAGAATTTAATTAATTTCTCATTTAATTTCATTTCTATGGATTTAATTCTCCACTTTATTTCTAATATTTGAAATTCTCTCTACCAAACGTGTCTTAAATATATATATGTACTTTTTGGTCATTTTACCTATGATAACCTCATAAACCCCCCATATAAGCTTTAGCCAAACACCCCTTACTCCTTGTTCCTTACCGGTAACCCAAACAATGTCATTCGGAAATACATGCGCGCATTACAAGTAAAATGGTTCTGATAAAGTGTTACGTACACATATATTGTCAAGGACCTACATGTAGGAAACTAATAATTAATAATACATACATACATATAAGTAAACTGCAATATTAATTATGCATAGATTAATTATATATGGGTGACAAGCTAGCTAGGTAGCTACTCAAGAGATGAATCAACATTCTGAACGGAGCGATGGAAAGCCAGAATATCATCCGGAACGTTGGCAGTCTTATCCTTATTACTAGCACCACTAGAGATTATGGTTTCTCGTATCACCTTCTTCATCATCGTATCCTCATCATCACTCTTCTTTTTCTTATTCATCTCATCCATCTGTTCACGCACTTGCTCTCTTCTCTCTTTGTTCCCTTCCATAATATACGAGTACTTTTTTTCTAAGATAAGATCGAATAGTACGTACGTGTGATATGATATTAATTTATTGCTCACGTAAACAACTTTATATATAGTAGTTAAATATTTATGCCGGATAAGATAGAATCGAAATATTATATTTAACGTTCTTTAGCCGAAGCATGACACGTGCATAACATATATACACCTCATGTGACATGTGGAAGGATTGCATGCTCCCCATCTAGCATCATAGAAAACCCTTAGACATCGTCATCATCATCTTAAGATAACACCGCCAGCAAGTTCAGTTGAGGAGTATGATCTGATATGATATGATGACAACCTGCAAGACTAGTACAAGTACTTTGAAAATGTTCCAAAAAGTAGTGGCTCGAAGGTGTGAAACCAGCAGCAAGTTGACGTGGAGTCGACTGTTTGCAGGCAAGACGCAGGACCGCTCTGCCGTGCATGGTCTTAGGCAGCAACCCACTCATACTATAGACGATGTATGTATGTCGGTCACACCTACCTAGATAGGTAGATAATAAATCGTGTACTAGTTAATTACTACTACTAATATGTGCTGTCTATTTTCTCATGCAGAGGGAAAAGATAGAAGAAGAGATTGAAGAAGCATCAAAAGAACAAGGAAAGAAAAGGAAGGAAGTGGAACAAAAAGTCGACTCACAACTTAAGGATTCTGAGAATGTCGTCTCCGAATCACCTGAATCTCTATCCAGTTCATGAATCATGAACCACAACTATCTTAGTAATTCATATAATTAAGCTTTTATAAAGCTAGTTTCGCTTGCCGTGAGCTGTCATGCTATCTATAGATGTACGTTAAGATACTCTAGGATTGGAATCAAGCAAATTAAATCGTTTGTTCTCAGTTGCCTCTTTGTATTTTTATAGAGAATTATGTTACTAAACATGCATGGATATTCAAAACTAAAACAAACTTTCATCAATACTTGAATAAACTATAGAACATCTGTTTGCACCAGAGCTCTCTTATGAAATTGTTACTACGTACGTTTCCAAGTTCGAGATTTCTTCTTTCTTCTTTTGGAAAGATATAAGGCTGTTTGGCAAGGGGTTTACTAAGGGCTTTTAAAAGCTTGAGCATTTAAATTGAACTAATTTGTAAAATAAGTTTTATTTGTCATATAATCCTATAGAATATTTTATAAGTTTATAAGTTTTTGAAAGCCCAGACAAATTCAAACAGACTATATATAAGGGATATATTTAGCCACGTTAGTTAAATACTCTTAAATATAAGTCTCACATTACTTGAATACTTTTAAATTTAAATATAAGTGTTTATAAGTTATAACCTTTTTGGGTAAAAGGGTTTTAAAACCCCGGTAAATATATCCAAAAAAACTTTGAAGTACAATTGACATAGGTGAATCCCATGTCATCACCTCGTTATAGGCGATTTGACATTATAAGTTATAACCTTTAATAGGCTCAAAGCGTTCAAATATATGGTAAAAGCTTATAGTTAGTTACATTATTTAAATATTTTAAAAAGTTAGTGGACGTGATCAATTTAATTTGATATATTTTTAGTTAATTTTACAATGATACGTTTCTATTTCAATTAATTTAAAAAATGATTTTGACGATAGCTTTACTACAATTTTTGTAACCAATTGACTATAATCTTTCACATAAAGGCTATGTTTGGCGCGAGAGATTATCGAAGATTATGGAGGCTTAAGATTATTTTTTTGAAAAATAAGCTTTGATCAAAAAATAATCTTTGTTTGGCAAACTAAGATTATGAATTATTTTAGATAAATAAGTTCCCAAAAAATAAGTTATCAGAACCAGCTTTTAAAAGATTATGGAGATTATTTTTCATAAATTAACTGATTTTAATCTTTTTCTGCAACAGCGCCAGCACTACTGCAAAAAAAACAGCTACAATTTTAATCTTTTTCAGCATCAGCACCAGCACCAGCAACAGCACCAGCATCAGCACCAGCAACATCTATTTTTGCCAAACATACCCAAATTATATAAGAAATGACTCATAAACCCACTAAAAAAACTTAAAAACTCACAAATTATAACACACAATGTAAAGAGTCAACTACAATGTAATTATAGCCAATAAATTTCCGATAACTTTATTTAAAATTAAACCCAAGATTGCAATTTATAATACCAATCCAAGCTTTTTTCAAATCAAACAAACCTAAAAAATGTTCCATCACTTTGTGTTAAAATTTAGTCATAGTCAACTCTCACAATTATAGATTTGACCAAAGATGGATCTTTTAACCCAAAATTTTCCATGTGAAAGTTGAGTCAACTTGAACTAGAGGCGTCCCCATTAATATGAAAAGGTCGCAGCCGCGTAGACAATTTTATCTGCTACTGATGTTGACATTCGTCCCATCCATTTATCCAATTTCATGAACGTGGATAAATTTAGTAATAAATGAGATTATACATACGAGCGTGTGACTTGCAGGTTAAACGCGAGTGGACGAAGAACCACCCGTTCCCGAAGTTATAATTTAACTTACCGCTTATTTTAACTTGTGGGTTAAACGCATGCCGTCGTTAAAAGTCGCAAAACGACAAAACTTACTCTGACTTTCAACGAGGCGTTACACAAACCATGATTACAAGAGGTTAATACATGACGTCAGTATTTATTCAAAACCATCATAGGACACTGATTAGTTGGTGTTGGCATGTGTTTTTCTTTAAACAACCGTCTTGATTAATACTAGTATATCCAGTGGTTATTATGGAGACTTAGAAGAAGATTTCATTATGTTTAAGCGGGAGGCACACATGCACTCAAAATAGAATAAATCACCATTTTATTAATGGTAACGGGGATTTAAGGATTTCATTATATTTCAGTGGGAGACACATACTCAAGATGGAAAGAAAGTTGCTCGCTGCTAGTTTACCACTTCACTAATACAAATTGTTAATTTGTCATTAAAAACCGACGTCATATATATTTTCTTTTTAACAGTACGTGGCTGTTTATCGGAATCTAATGTACAATGTCGGTATTGTTGTCGCTTTTCATGTTGCTAATGTTGTCGTGTTTGATAGAGTCCATATATTTTTAGCCCAACAGTTACTTCATATTTCATACGCAAAACGTTCTACTTCTTTCCCTGTATGTACTGTTACGAGATGTTCATCAACTCATCAAGTAAGATATTTTCTAGGATTGCTAAAAAAAGATATTTTNTCTGCTACTGATGTTGACATTCGTCCCATCCATTTATCCAATTTCATGAACGTGGATAAATTTAGTAATAAATGAGATTATACATACGAGCGTGTGACTTGCAGGTTAAACGCGAGTGGACGAAGAACCACCCGTTCCCGAAGTTATAATTTAACTTACCGCTTATTTTAACTTGTGGGTTAAACGCATGCCGTCGTTAAAAGTCGCAAAACGACAAAACTTACTCTGACTTTCAACGAGGCGTTACACAAACCATGATTACAAGAGGTTAATACATGACGTCAGTATTTATTCAAAACCATCATAGGACACTGATTAGTTGGTGTTGGCATGTGTTTTTCTTTAAACAACCGTCTTGATTAATACTAGTATATCCAGTGGTTATTATGGAGACTTAGAAGAAGATTTCATTATGTTTAAGCGGGAGGCACACATGCACTCAAAATAGAATAAATCACCATTTTATTAATGGTAACGGGGATTTAAGGATTTCATTATATTTCAGTGGGAGACACATACTCAAGATGGAAAGAAAGTTGCTCGCTGCTAGTTTACCACTTCACTAATACAAATTGTTAATTTGTCATTAAAAACCGACGTCATATATATTTTCTTTTTAACAGTACGTGGCTGTTTATCGGAATCTAATGTACAATGTCGGTATTGTTGTCGCTTTTCATGTTGCTAATGTTGTCGTGTTTGATAGAGTCCATATATTTTTAGCCCAACAGTTACTTCATATTTCATACGCAAAACGTTCTACTTCTTTCCCTGTATGTACTGTTACGAGATGTTCATCAACTCATCAAGTAAGATATTTTCTAGGATTGCTAAAAAAAGATATTTTCTAGGAAAATAGTACGTGCATTAAGTGCAACGTTGCAACGATTGTGTTGTACGGCTAACTCGTGATAGAAAGAAAGATTACGAACGCGTGAAAGAAATGTCAAATCTGAAAAGCCATCGTGTCCCTTGAATATAAGATGATCGAGGATTTGATCAAAGAACGAACATGGCCTACCCTAATTACTACTTCGATAGACCAAGCTTTGTCTTTCTTTCAAGTGGAGCAATTTGCACACCTTTTTCATGAGTCAAATATCCTATTTAATGTATCTAGATCTAATCCACATGCATGTAGTCTAATAGATTTTTTTTCCTTCATCTTAATTAACATTTAGAAATCAGTTTGAATACGCAATTGGTAGGTCGCAAGTATATGTATATTTAAGTTGATAAATGACAGGCTAATTAATTTGCTTCTGTTCAAAGAAAACAACCATTAGAATTTTGAAGGTACTTAATGAATATCACAACTGCAAGCTTAATTGGAAATAAAATGTAGCACACTTTATATTAAATGCATACTTTCCTTCAAAAGGGATGCATAACTAATCGATTTATAAATTTAATATTATATTATTCCTAAATGACAGGAACAACGGCCTATATATTTGGCACACGAATCCTATCCTTATACCAAACCACAAGGACGAATTTGCATTGCTTACATCATATCTTCTTTCTCTCTTTCACACACTTTTTAACAAACAAAATCTAGCTAATATCTATTGATCAAGATTCACTCAAGATGATGATGATGATGATTATGATAGCGGGCTTTGTGGATTCTATAAGGACACCAATCCATGCTTGGTTAGACAAGGTACTATATAGTGACGACCACAACAAAACCACCAACATAACGGTCAAGGAAGTTTGTATTGATAGCCCTCGAGTGGACTGCATCGTTTGCTTATCGGACGTGGGGTTAGGAGAGAAATACGCGATGTTAGAAAGGTGCAAACATAGCTTTCATGTTGAGTGTGTAGAAGCATGGCTAAAAGACCATCCAAATTGCCCACTTTGTAGAACATCTATTTCTTGCGACGATCAAGACACCCACAAACACACGGTTTACTTAAAGAAGTTGTATGAGATCACGAGCTGTTACAGTTTTCGTGTCATGGAGACCCTGGCTAGTTGGCTAACCAAATCATTTAGTCAGGATCTTCAGTCCACTCTTTCTGAGAGTTGCAATTACTTGTGATATTGCTTCGTTGTCTAAAGCGCACGAATTCACCACATATATAGTTTTGAAACATACAAGATACCTTTTTTTTTTCTTTTGATGTTATACGGCCTAAGTTTGTGTAATTAGTTCATACGAATATACGATACTCATGTATTAGAAACTTTAGTTAAATATATACTTTTTTTTTTTTTTTTTTTTTTTTTTTAAAATTTCTTATACTAGTACTTAGCCTGTTCTTCTGTATATTAGCTCACTTTTGGGGTTTTACCAAACAATGAAGTAAGACTACTTGTGATTCATGAATTATACATGTAAATATAAATCATGACTTTTGGCGCCTAAACAACGTAAGAATGTAAATATTATAGAATGAAGATGGTGGTTAAAAGAGAGAAATTATTTAAAAAAATGATATTTTTGAGTAGTCAACAAAATTGCACACGCCCTCGCATGGGTTTCATCAATTAAATGTTGCTTCTTTATCTTCCACAAAATAATAACGTTGAGACAACAACCTTTTGAAAAGGATAGATATATATAACCTTTTCAGATTTACTAGTTGAAAAACTTCATGTTTCGAATTACTATCTGAAATTGCTATGAGATCCTGATTTAGAAACTGCTTATTCATATGTTAAGACAAGTTACAATAAGCTCTTTATTATTTTGAATGTAAATCTTTTCTTATATTGATCATCAGATCCACATTAACTAAAGTCAAAATTTGCCTAACAACAATAAATATCATGAGCTTTTCAAAGGACACGCATAGTCAAATTTGCCTAACAATATATATGACGCAAATAGAGAACATATATATATGGCTGAAGTTAGTTTTGGGGCATGTAATCATGCATCATGTGACGATTCAGTCGATACACAACGTACATTAGCCATCACAGACATCCAAAAATGTGTGGTAATTAATGTGGTCCTCATTTGCATAAAGCAGATATTGATGCTTCTAATGGCTCGTCTCAATCTCGATCGAATTTGATGTGATGAAACATTTATTAAAGCCTTTTTATTAACTTCCGCTAAATTTATATAAGATATCCGGATTGTTCAGACAAACAAATTTATTTACCTTATTTTTCGTGTTTCAAAAACATATATATAGTTGCTTTCGGAAGGGCTTGTGGACTCGTGGTAAATCGACCTACAATTGGTGTACGTATATATATGTATCACTCAATTAAGTTGGTCAAACTTTTTTTTGGACAACCATAGTTTTCGAACTTTTGGGCAATTAATTAACGGGTTTAGACTTGCCCCAAACTCAAATCGGGTAAAACACTTATTTTTCATGAAATTGTAGTTACTTCAGAACTGTTTGCCACTTTGCCTTAAACTTGAGACTTCGCATATCCTAAAATGATAGTCCGAGTATGTTTGCCATCAGACCAGTTAAGTGGTTAAGGTGGTCAAACTTTGAATATGAACCTGCATATTCAATTGGAATTCAAGGCAAATAAAATAATGCATGCCCATATCTTGTAATTTAGTATTTGACCCTTACCCTAATCCTGTCTCTACTAAAACCTTCGATTTGAAAGTGACCCTCTCCTATGTACTTTTTACTACGTACTTTACACGCATTTTCTAAAACCCTTTCTCTTATACAGATGAGTATATATGTGCTCTCCAACAACTAAGTCCAACACATTACAACTTCACTAATTAATTATCCCAAGCTTGCAAAAATGGATCAAGTACCGAGTACCATGAAGACAGAGATGACGGTAGCGTTTGTTGGAGGCACATTAACTTTTGTGGTGGCTTTTCATATGCTTAGGCGACAACAAGCAAGACGGTTACTCGAAATCACAAAAAGAACCATGATATTGGCAGCAGAGAAACAAAATGATGAAGACAATAGAGTTGTAGTGTATGATTGCATCGTGTGCCTTTGTGAGGTGTCGCCAAGAGATGAACCCAGAGTGCTTCCAAACTGCGATCATGGTGTCCAATTCCATGCTCACTGTATTGCTGCATGGTTAAAAGATCATTCAACATGTCCCGTGTGCAGAAGCCACATTCCTCGCCCATTGTCACAACGCTTACATAACTATTTGTGCGATCACTTTTTTGAAGATGTCATCTCTTATTGTAACTCTGCCTTGGATAATGTAGCTAGCTCAGTAGGAGATTGTCACGACTTCTGAATGTATGTAATGTACGTACTCCATGAATATGTTTATAAAAGGCAATAGTTTTATAGTAAGACTTTGTTTGTTAGTTTAAAAAAGCAATAGCTTTAAAGTAAACTTTCGTATACATCAAATTAACTTATCACATTATTTTTTGAACTAGTACGGAGTATGTTTTTTGAAACGGAATGCTATTTTTAGTAAGATGACAGATTAAGAAAGTAACGAGACACGAAGGATAAGAATGATATTTAATTTGTCATGGATCGACGTTGAAGGCTACGACTAATGGAAGAGTATTACACGTCACTTGCACTATATATATATATGATATGGTTTGGTCATGGTCAATTTCTGATCGACGTGGATGAGTAGTGAGGACCCACCGCTGTTTTGTCTTTCTTCAATGACGACATGTTGGTTATTTTACCTGGCTTTTGGGCTGGGGTATGGGCTAGTATGTTATAAGTATCTTCCATCCACAACTATCTCTTCATTATACTACTCGCTAGCACGTCATAAGAAACGTGATCATATGTTATTAGTTCATATAATACATGTTCTCAGCAATAACACGCTTCGTTTTACAAACCATAGGTTAAACAAGTCAAACAATCATATCATGTTCCATGTCTTCTGGAATTCTGATAGTCATTAATTTAAGGACTAAAATGTTCTGCTGAAATAAGACAACATATATATTGGCTATCCGATCTAAGTAACAACATGCATGCATGCAAGCTCGTATAGTCAAAATATGAGTAAAAGGTTTAATTAGTCATCTAATCATAATCGACTATTTCTATAAATAAAATGAAATCTACATTCATGTATATAAAATCTATCACATACCGGCCCGATCCAGAAGACATAATCACAAAAACAATATGCTCCTGCACTAGATGGAATACCTAAGACTATGTAAACTAACATGAGTTAAACCTCTCACAACAATAGATCATTCATTTGACTATGCCCTTTTATAGTAATTTAAAACAAAATTATGCATGTATAATCTAACAGAGCTTTTTATTTGTAAATGAATGAATTAAATAAACTAGATATGTCTAATATGATTTCGATAACATATTGTTTTAGACTTTTAGATAAAGAAATGTTATTTTTAAGTGTATATAATTTTATTGGACATGTTTGTTAGATTATGGTTGCTTGGTAGATTACCTATCATTATTTGATTAGTATTTTTGTGATATGGGTTGTACATAAATTATGTGATAATTACTAATTTAAAGAAAATTTCCTATTGGATTACATCGTAATCAAACACCAAAACCCTGTTACAATATTCAGATGATAACTAATCTTTTGTTTGTTTCCCGTTTTTTCAAGTAGATTGTGATGGTGTTCTAAGCTTTTGTATTATTATTACCCTTTTTGGCTAGAGCTAGGGTCTTACGCTAATAACCACTCTTATTATTAATTTAGCTTAAAAACATCTTAAATGGTACGATGGCTATAGAAGTTATTAGCGTAATGCATTAATTTTGAGTATTATTTTCTACTTATCTCATTTCTTGAAAATTCAAGAATCTTGAAAACTTAAAAATTATTTAAAGCTTATAAATGATGCAGATGTCTATAATTTAAAAACCCATAATCGCATTTAATTCACAGTTCACACATAAAGGACATTTGCATATAATTTGTTTTTAATTATGTCCATTCACGCCAATAAAAATTAGATACATAAAGGAAAGTATGGAATTTGTCATCTTACATTCAACTATCTATACTACATATAATTTTTGTAGCATAACAACGAAATTTTAAAGCGGCATATAGTTATAATTATATTTTGGTTTAGTTTATTGTAACGTTTTGTGTAACCAAAAGATCACTATAACTATCTGCCGCTATAAAATTCCGTTGCTATGCTCGGGTACTCGTCTAATAGACTAAATAACAGAGAAGCATTCATTTGATAACGATATATTTTGGAGAATTTTATTATTCACAAGTCTAAAAAACTTGAAAAAAATTTCAGAAGATAAAGGACGGCGATAAACAAAGAATCTCAAAAAAAGTAAATTGAACTTCACACGTTACTAGTTACGAAAAAAAAGTGATTTCTTCACATATAAAACACTCACATGTGAAAAATCGCATTCGATTTTTTTCATAATAATTTACACGCGAATTTCGATTTTTGTTTATTCTTTATTTACCAATATCCTTTACCATGTGGGATTTTTCATATTTTTTCATATGTAATTTACTAATTTTACAAAGTCACATGTAGTATAGAGGTTTTCGCGTGATTTATAGTAAAAATCACATATTATTTTTTATGTAACAAATCACATATGAATTTCAATTTCTTTTTAAAGGATTCTTCAATCACACACCGTTTACTATCTTATAATTTTTTCAATATGCGGTTCAAAAAGTTCTCATCACATCGACGAAGCCCAAGAATGATATATATAAGTCAGCTTATATGGACTCTCAAAATTACTACTAGTTGATAAAACCAAATTAAGTGGGTGTTTTGATTGCTTATTTTTTTTGTTTGTGCTTCTACTTAACAATAAGTACTTATAAAAAAGCAATTTTAAAACGAGTGTGGATTTGCTAATTTTAAAAAAAAAAAAAAAAAAAAAATGATATAAGCAGCTCCTAACATGCTTACGAAAAACTGCTTATCTGCTTTTTTAATTTCAATAAAGTTCATTTATAAAAGAGTTTAGGTTAATTATGAAAGTAAAAATTTATATTAGTTTAATATCAAATAACTTATACGAAACAGGCAACTCCTAACATGCTTATGAAAAACTGCTTATCTGCTTTTTTATGTAAAAAAAACTGACAGTATTTGAATAAAAAAATTTGTTTTACTTAAAAAAAAAAAAATTGTCTAAGTATGACAAATACTAGAATTATATAGAAAGTGAAGAATGAAGACCTCACACGTGTTATAACGATAATAACAGTCAGAGGGTAAAACATGGAAGACATAAACAACAACAAGCCTTTGGAATCATATGTATCTATCTTTGGTCACCTAAATTCAACTTACTTAGCTTTGCTGACTTCATTTTTGTTGTAATCTATCTTAATAATTGTCCCTTTCTTCGTTTGAACACTTAATTATCGACATCTCCCCCTTCTTCTCCCTTATATTCTCCCATCATTTCAAACACTTGCATCTTATTTTCTTCTAAAAACCCTCAAAAAGCTCAACCTTTCCAAGCTTTTAGCTTAATCCCTTTCTGGGTTTTGCTTAGAATCAAAAACCCATCAAGAAAGTACTAATCAATCAAGATGAGCAGCTACCATGATTCCCATGTTATGGAACTCGCCGGTAGAATCTTGATAGTCACAATTGTAGCCTTATCACTCATTTTCATCGTCGTTTTCTTTGTTCATCTATACGCCAAGTGGTTCTGCTTTCGCCGTGACCAACCCTCCACCACGCGCCGCCACCGCCGTGGTGATTTCACCGCCGGCCACCACCATGAACTGCCGTCTGGTGTCACTGTTCTCCGGCGTGGTCTTAACCCTTTGTTTTTGAAAACTATACCTGTTGTGCCATTTGATGTTAAGGAGTTTAAAGATGGGTTGGAGTGTACTGTTTGTTTATCTGAGCTTGTGGAAGGCGAAAAAGCTCGAATTTTGCCGAAATGTAGTCATGGGTTTCATGTTGAGTGTATTGATATGTGGTTTCATTCGCATTCGACTTGTCCTATTTGTAGAACATCTGTTTCTGATGAGACTAGTCAAGTTTCTGTTGAGAATTTGTTGGAAAATCGACAAGTGCAACGAGAGTCGATAGCTGAAAGTGGCGATTTTCCAACTAATATATTGTTTTGGGGTGACGAAACTGAAGTTAGTACCTTAACGTCGCAATTGGAAGAAGCCAATAGTCATAATCAAGCCGCTATGTTGGGTTCTGAATCACCTTCATCGTCATATATGAGTAACGACCGAGCTAGACTAGATTTAGTAATTGACATACCAACAGATGACGATGATGATGAAGTGGATCAAAAGTCACCTGTTTCGTCTAGGATGGGATCGTTAAGAAGAATTTTGAGTGGCAGTAGAAGGTTTATTAACCCCTTTGGTCCTGCCAATACTAATCTTGAACAAGGGGTCAGAAGCCATTTATGATCAAAGTTTCTTATCGTTTGAATACGTATAAATCAGGCGGTGAAGAGGATGCTGGCTCGGTCCTGAGACCAAGAAACCTCTCCAGCTTTGTTTATTTCTCCAACTTGAATATAAATTCTGTATATGGAAACATCGAGTAAGATAACCCTCTTGAGCTTTGGGATACATATATTTTTAGGCTAGAAATCATACGTTGTATAATGTTAAATTGTAATTAGTTTAGCACCTCTGTTTGAGTTTGTGAAATACATATTACCATCTCAACACTTGAGAAAAATCAAGAGTAGGATATCTGTGTTCTAGGGTAGTTGAATTGCTTGCAAGTAAGGATCACTTTGTTACGTGTGTGGCATCTTCGGAGTTGACTGGTAAATGGTAGAGTATATCTCCAAAACTAGCCTTTCATTATCTCAACAACATTTTCAAAGTTCAAAACTAGAAAGAAAAATATTACAAATTGTATGTCATCCTGATTGCGATGTGGGCTATGTCACCAAGTAAACAGGACCGTAAGATTGAATATCCCGGGGACTATTAATCTGCCCAAGTGATATATATGGCATCTGAAACTGGTCATCCATTTTCTTTCTGTGGTTAAAGAAACCGGATAGGGGTCCTGAAGTTGGTCGTTTTGGTCGTTCAGCTGTGCAGCTTTTGATCCCATTTATCGGGCCGGAAACATAGCCCTGTCTTGTCTTTGACTTGCTGTATGTCCTTGTCAGTGCTGCTGGTTGTTCCTCTACTATGATTCTTGCCTTGCTATGTTTCTTCAACCAGGGGAAAATGGAACTTTTCCATGACTTTTTAGGCTTTCTTCTTCCATCAAAATCTTCCTTTTCATCCTCTTCCGAAGCATGTAGTGGTGAAGCCGGAAACTTGTGGCATAAGGCATGCGTTTTTGCTTCCTTCAAGAACTGTTAAAAACCAAAAATCAAATTTTATGAAACAATGAACATACATACAAGTCTACTGTTTTGCCATCGGCTAAGTTGATAGATTATAATATCAAATTATACGAATACCTGTGCAAAGTCCAACTGGGGATCATACTCATCCCCACTCTCAGAATTTGGATACACGGGAGCCTTGTCCATTTTTAATCTGAATAGAAGAATGTCACACCTCGCCAAAGGCGGAATCGCGAGGATGCAACTTCATAGATATCATCACAACACAGGTGTCCAATAGAGAAATACTACATGCACAAAATAGAGCAATGTATAGACACAAAGTGTCATAACAATACCCGTACAAATACAACATCGCAATCTTCAAACATCATCAAAGAACCACTTGTATGCAGCTAAGGTCTCATCTAGTCACTTCCATCAATCTAATCCTTAGAATGCTCACCTGAAAATGATGCTTAAAAACGTCAACATAATGTTGGTGAGATTCATAGGTTTAGACACATAACAACATCCATCAGGTTACTGTGATCATAAAACATTGCTAGGCAGATAGTTAACGTTACTATACTTACTACATGTCATCACATACCGTCAATTCCATCAAACATCATACCATACACATACTCATAATTAGGTCGCATGCGCGAGCAACAGGATAAGCATCCTCCTAATCAGAGTTCACAAATCACCAATTAGGTCGCATTGCGCGAGCAACAGGATAAGCATCCTCCTAACTGATCACACACATCCGAGTGGAAGCTCACTCAACCAATTGGGTGCTTCCCCCCAATTAGCCCACATCACATTCACAATACCAGTCAATCATCATACCATACATACCCTCGACCATGTGTACATCGATTAGGTCGCTTGCGCGGGATTTATAGGATAATAATAATCCTCCTAATCGGAAAACACATGTCGTCAATTAGGTCGTTAAACCCAATCGGAAATCACATCTTCAATTAGGTCGCTTGCGCGAGCAACAGGGTAAACACCCTCCTAACTGATCACACACATCACATAGCCTCATATAATAACAACTAAAAACCAAGCACATTTACGACACATAATCACAGTAATCTCAAAACATTACACAAAGCATCATTCTCATCCCAATTTAAAAACAAGTTAAAAAGTTGGGACTATGAACTCACCTCAAACTCTGCAGCTTCCAATCACAATCACAATCTATCAAAACACAAATATTCACACATTACGCATGGTCAAGCTAGAAGCTACAACCCATGCAACATTCATATGATGGAAGTCTAAGGTTCATATGACCCACTATGGATCTCCTAGACTCCATTCCAACATTCCTAAACATTAAACCTTACTAAATCCCTTGCACAAATAAAACTCAGCAAACACAGAATTTTAGGGTACTTTCACCCTCATCAAAACACCTCAAAACGAACTCAAACACTCACACCAAAAATTCACCATGGTCTCTCATAAGCATACTTGCTAATCCCAGAGGCCATGCTTCAAAAACACACACCATTTGCTCACAATAAAATCAAACATATTGACTATCCAAATTCGGATCTGAACGCACACCAAAAAGTTTTGATTTTATAAAAATACTTACACAAGTTATTATCGCGAATCCTCGTACCAGGGGTCTCACATAACCCTAAACCTCATCCCAATTAATTATCTAAGAAAAATACCTCTTTTAAGTCCACCATTGAACCCCAAACTTTTACCCCAAAACTGTCCCGGTTTAACAGCTTTGACACCTTATCTCGTAAAAATCAAAAGGTCGACTTCCAGACCTCGAAACAAGTCGTGGTCGGACTTTTTGGAAAGCTCTTTCATTGAACTACAGTTTAGACATAAAATTCGTGATTTAACTCATCACCATCTATTTTATATTGTCGAATCTTTACAACCCTAAGTTTCTGTCTAGATTTTAACTCTCAAATTAACGTGTTTTAACCTCAAATCTCTTAACCAATCGCCATAATATTATCAATTAATGATCCTAACATGTTTTATATGTTAAAATCCCAGAGAATTAATAAACCCTAATTCCATCATATTCATTATTGCATGTATCCCAATAATTAACCAATTAATTACATAAAACAAGTGTTAGAATTATACCTTAAGCCTTGGTTTAGCTCCAAAAGTGAAAACCCTAATTTTTTTCCTTCCCTTGGCACCTTGGTCGATCAAAATATGCAGAAAAGAAGGCTTATGGGTCGTTGGTTTTGGTTATAAAGGGTAGGGGTTGGGCTTGTTTGAGTTGGACTGGGTTTCCTTAATACTAGGAGTTATTTTTGGTATCAAATTTGGTTTCCTTCTTCCCCTAAAACTCCTTTTGGCCGAATTCCTTAATGCACACACACATATTATTATTTTTTTTATTTAAATAAATCATTACACTCAAAACCTCATAATTTTCATATCTATTACACTCTCGTATCAAAACCTATCATCATTCGCGATAAATCCTTAATTTTACGACAAACCGGGAAAACAACTCATTTTCAAAATCAACTTTCCATAAATAGATTTTGACTCACTTTACAACTCAACTCATCAAAATAACTCTCTTGTAACTCATCAAAGCTCAATCACTTAAGCAAATACTCGTTACTCGAAAACACGAAATCACAAAACATAATATAAATTTCATTTTCACACCACAAAGGCGTCTAAAAGTGAAATTACCATTTCTCAATCACACTACCTTCTCAACACCCTCACACAAGCAAAGGGATTTAGTATCATTTTCATGCATATCATATCCAAATCCTACATATCTCACATATATACATCACATAACTCACTTAATCATACCAAACAACACACAACAACTTGNAGAATGTCGCGATTCTATACGTGAGTAAAAAAAATAGTTCAGATACTAACTAGAAACTGTGGTTCTGTATAAATTTTAGTCAAGCAAAATACAAGAAAAGTAGAAAAAGAAAAAACACTTTGGGGAACAAGAATCTGTAAAGGAAACAAGTTGGTATGGTTGATCTCCCACTAAGTGTACAATTCAGAAAAAATGACATTGACAAGTGAACAAACGTTTGGTGGGGAAATATATATAGATAGATAAATAAAAAGGGTCTAAGCAATGCATTTAACATCTAATCAATGAGACCAAAGAGCTTCCCTTCCCTACTAGATTTCATTCATGCTTACCAAGTAGTACAAAATAATAATTATGATTGCTACTGTATCTAAGACCAATTACAATAGCAACTAGCTAACTAGTTAGTGAAATAAGATAAAGGTAATAACATGCTTGTCATTGCTATGTAATATGTATGTATGTACCTTTGTATGATAGCAGAAAGTTAAGGCAGCATTGGTGAGTTACTCAGAGGAAGATGAAGAAACTGAATTGATTAGTTTATTGCTAAATAAATGTAAATCATCATTATTAATGTGATTCAAAATGAAAGCAATTTATGGTGGCATTTTATGCGCCGTAGGTTCAGGAAAATTTCAACCTTTTTGAGGCATTAAACCCCTTTTAACCTTAAGTCAACCTTCCAGCTCAAATTACACTAGTTATGTTCATTTTAATAATAATTTTTACTGTAGTTAACCGTTAATAACACAACAAAACTTGTACAGTAACATTCTCTTCAAAAAGATTATGCAGCTGGTTTTGGGTATATAAAACGTATCTTGCCTTAAATATACAAGTTTATGACAAGTCCTTTGTAGCAATATATTGGAGATGCAACCAAAATCATCTACCAGATTGAAATTTTTTATATCAATTGAATAAACATTGCAGAGTTGAATGTACTGAAGATGATGCAGACTGAGTTACTCTCGCACACAAATGTGAAACATTCAACGAAAGCACATATTAGTATATCAAGTATTTAGCCGCTCTAAGTCTCTATCAGTCTTTATGCTAATGTTTCTTCTCCTACAGCTGTTGAATCTTCAAAGCAAAAGGAGACTATTCAGTTTTTAAAAGAAAAAGGAGGAGACAGTATTTGAGCAAGGTGTCACATGTTGGTGATGCTCCCAAGAAAAATGCTGATGAGTCTCTTGATGCTGAGCATGTTGTTGTTGAGGCTTACACATCAGTGGAAACTATTTTTACTGCTGATGAAGAACATATGGTTTCCTCGAGCACTGATCCATCTATTCCAGCACAAACATCTCATGAAGACACTGATACAAGAAGATCTGCTGATGCTTCTATTGCTTCAGGTGTTCAAGATTTACCTGCTGATTCTCTGGAGGAGTTAGTCATTAGTGATGATGATCATGTTTCAGCAGCTGACAAACTTGAGCAAGAAAAGATTTGGAAGGAATGTGCAGACAAAAAGGAGAGTGTAGATTTGACTAAGGAATTAAACACCAAGTTTGATTCAGAATTTCAATCTACTGAAAGCACATATGTCTCTACTCTGCCTGTTGCAAGGCAAAGAGAATTGGATTTGCTATTCCAAACTATGATGAAGCTGACTGGATGCAGATTGGAAGGCAAGTGATTTCTACTCCTGGTCTAGCTAAGGAAATTCTTGGAGATGATGTGGATGAAGATGATTATGCTCCTTGAATGGTTGCATTTATGAAACAGAGAAGGAAAGAAACAGCTGCAAGAATTGCCAAAGAAAAGAGGGATAAACCTCTTACCCAAGCACAACAAAGGAATATGATGAGGGTATTTGTGAAGAATCAGAACAGTGCCCTGTATAATCATACTTGGACTAAGAAGCAAGTCTGGTCATTCTCAGATGAACAATTAATCTTTCATTATAATAGAATCAAGACTAGATTGCATCATGATGGCCTTCTCGCTCCTAAGCTTGCTGCTACTCTATCTTCCATTGGTGAAGAATCCCCTTCTCAGAACTTCAAGCAGGATGAAATTGAAGCTGCTACTGTATGTGCTGCTTCTTTATCTCATACTGCTGATAATGTTTCCATTGCTGCTGATACGACTGCTGCTGTTGCTTCAACTGTTCTTGACAAAGGTAAAGCAAAAGTTGTAGAAGAAGATATTCCTTCTAAGAAGAGAACCAGAAGACAAATGGAGGAGGATAGATTGGGTGAAGAAGCTGCAAAACTCTTGCATGATGACCAACAATCTGATTTGGCAAGAATTCATGAGATCAAAGTTAGAGAAGCTGAGCTTGCTGCTGCTAGGGATGCACAAATTAGGATGAAGATGGATGCTAATGTAGCTGCTGAAGTATCTGCTTATGTTCCACTGGTTCCTTCATCAGTAGAAACACATGAGTCAGCAGATGTCTCTGCTACTGAACCTTCTTCTCATCATTCTTCTATATATATTCATGGTAGAAGGGCTAAAAGGATGGCAAGGATGAATGTCTCATCTTCTTCAGTGCATAGGGAAGTGGATCTAGATGCTGCTGAATCTTCATTTATTAAAGAGGGATCTCCTGATGATTGGCCAGAGGGTATTAGAGATGTGTTGGTTAACTGGGAACTGTCTTCTAATGGACAGCTTAATACCATTTATAGGCTTGATGGAACATCTCTATCTTTTACCTTTCTGCAAGAAATTTTGCATTTAGTGGATCATCAAGACTTGCTGACTCTCTATGATTTGGTTATGAAGTATTATGCTTGTCATACTTCTACATTTGCTGGATTATATCTGTTGGGTGATCTTAGGGTACTTATGGATTCTACTTCTCCTAATGGTACTGGTTATGCAGTTTGGAAGAATAATCATAGATGGAAAGTCTTAAGTTGGAAATTTTACCCTCTTCCTTATGTTCATGTCTTGGAGACTACCACTGGTATAAGGGTAATAATGTTCATTGATAAGGATTATCCTCTATCTGTGCCTTTAATGGAGAAGATGCTTTTACACAAGTTGGAAATACCTCTTGATCCAGTTGGGAATGCTAGATTGTTTGCTGAATCTTTGATTAGGTTGTTCAAGAGCAGGATCAGGGTAGCCAGAGCTGTTTGATGGTATTTTGTTGTATCTTTGTTTTGTTTTCTTATTTTTCTTTTTTTTTTTCTTTTTTTTTTAAAAAAAAAGTTAACTTTGTTGTATATTTGTTTTATGGTTATCAACTTACCATGATGTTGACTATTCCATCAAAAAGTTGGCTAGTCCAAAGGGTACAGCTTTGGTAAAGACATGTCAAATCTGTTGATAGCTGTAATAGTTTGCTCAAAACTATTGGGTACTCAACTCACCCATGCTTCACAGCTGAGAGTTGAATGGTTTTCAATTGACCATGGATTTTTCCTTTTGGATTCCAAATAATTGGCTAGCCCACAAGTGTATGGTTTGTGGTAAAGGCAGTGGAATACCATATTTGGTAATCAATTCACCAAAGGTGATTTATTCAACCTAAGAATTGACTAGTCCTGAGCAAACAGCTACTGGTAAAGACAACTCAAATCTGTTTATAGTTGATGATTTACTAAAAATCATATGGTTATCAGTGTATCATAGTTTTCGAACTTAAACATTTAGCTACTCCAGTAGTAATGGCTATTGGTAAAGAGACATCAAATCCATTATTTTCAATGATTCACCTCTCACAGGAGTTAACACACCTGGATGTGATGAGAATAGTATGCAACTACTATGTTTTGATGTAAATTTTGTCATTTGTTGCTGCAAAGATCTGCTATTTAAAGTTTGCCATTTATAGTGAAGTGGTAGGTTTGATTCTTTGCTGCTGATGTTTGAAGTCAATCCTCTTATTCTGAAGTATTAAAGATCTATCAAGAATCTTGAACTTAACCGTGTCAAATTCAAGATTAGGGGAGGATTGTTGGGAATTCTGCTAAGAGAGAATTCTGCTAAAGGATACTGCTGATGTAATCTTCTGAAGAGCTAGATTATGCTGAAGAAGTGTTTCTTCGAAAGTATAGTTTTTGCATATTATGTTTCTGCGGATATAGATAAACCGCGTATTTTGTAATTCAGTTAGGATATGCATGCGCTTTATTAGGATATTATAATGCATATCTTCTATAGTTTATAGAATATACGTTTCTTGTGAAACAATTTAGGTTTAGGGTTCCTTGTCTATAAAAGGAACACATTATTATATTCTATGTACGAGTTGAAAAAAACAAGTTTTAGTTTTTATAAAAGATCCATAGAGGATCAAAGAGTTCTTAGTATTCTGTGTTCTTACTTGTGTTTGTTTCCGCTTTATAATACAAGTATTAGAGACTTTCTATTAGTGTGTTTGTGATTACATAAACATTGCTAACGATTCACGAGTGCTCAAAGATCTATCAAGGTCTTTATTTCAACAGGCCACACCACCAATGAGGGTGTCCAATTGCGCCAACTAATTGATAAACTAGTAAAAGAAGGCAAATTGGACCATCTAGTTAAGAACAACATAAAGGAGGGGAAAGATAAACAAAAGACTGGAAACAAAAAAGAAGCACCTAAGGACAAGGCTGACACCATCTACATGATACAATCATGGGAGTGAAAGACTAGGCAAAAAGTCAGCCAAAAGTTTTCTTATGGAAGCGAAATCTCTTTCCCCACCTTGACCGCGGACAACGCAGTGGTGGAACCACTCACCATTGAAATAAATGCGGGGGGTCACGATATCCACCGCACGTATGTTGATGGAGGGGCATCCACAGATATAATGTATGAACACTGTTTCAAAAAATTGCGACCTGAGATACAAAGTCAGTTAAGCCCGGCCACGAAGCCGTTGACTGGCTTTACAGGAGAAAAGATATGGCCCATGGGGCAAATACGACTACTAGTCGTTTTTGGTAATAGGGAACACTCTAAGGCAGCTTGGATGAATTTTATGGTGATCAAAACTCTCCTTCGCCATACAATGGCATTATCGGAAGACCAGGAATATCAGCCATACGCGCGGTACCGTCCACAACACATGGGATGCTCAAATTTCCAGTAGAAGGCGGCATTGTCACCCTCTACAATAACGTCGCACCACCTGGAGAGTGTAACGCGATTACATGTGAGACAATACACACTCCAGAACATCGCACACCTAAAGTACCAAACTTGAAGGTCGCAATTCATCCTGATTACCCCCTGGAGCAAGAAGTTTCGATCGGAGGATCGCTGTCTGATAAAGGCAGAGCGGCCGTATGCGCGCTCTTGCAAAGGAATCTGGATATCTTCGCATGGGAACCAAAGCACATGACTGGCGTGCCACGCTCGATTACAGAACACAAGTTGAAAATCCGACAAGGATACTCCCCAGTACGGTAGAAAAAGCGCGGCCAAGCTCCAGAGCGCGCAAAAGCTATTCTAGAGGAAGTACACAAGCTTGTGGATGCAGGGATCATGCGAGAAGTCTATTACCATGACTGGCTCTCTAATCCAGTTATGGTCAAAAAGAGTGATGGTAGTTGGCGGATGTGTGTGGATTTCACTGATCTTAATAAAGCATGTCCACAAAATTGCTACCCATTACCAGAGATAGACTGGAAGGTAGAGTCTTTGTGCGGATACCCCCTTAAATGTTTCTTGGACGCATACAAAGGGTACCACCAAATCCAAATGGCCAAAGAAGACGAGGAAAAAACAGCCTTCCACACAAGCTAAGGCGTCTATTGTTATACAAAGATGCCATTCGGCTTAAAGAATGCGGGCGCCACCTACCAGCGATTGGTAGATAATGCATTGAAAAGCAAGTGGGCCGCAACCTAGAGGTCTATGTTGACGACCTTGTCATAAAGAGCCTTACCGAAGACGAATTGGTGCGCGACATTGAAGAAACATTCAGAACACTAGGGAAGATCAACATGAAGTTAAATCCGAAAAATTGCACTTTTGGCGCTACAGAAGGCATGTTCCTTGGATACTTGATAGAGCCTGATGGCATTAAGCCATGTCCAGAAAAAACACAAGCTGTAATCCAACTCCCTTCGCCACGCACATTGAAAGAAGTCCAGTCTCTGAATGGAAAACTAGCCGGGTTGAACAGATTCTTGTCCAAATCCGCAGATAAGTCACTCCCCCTCTTTAAAACACTCAAGAAGTGTACAAAAAAGGGAGACTTTCGTTGGACTACGGAAGCAGAACAAGCTTTTACACAGCTCAAGCAACATATAGCAGCGCTTCCCACACTAGTTGCACCCCGACCGGGGGAAGAGTTAATTGTGTACTTATCTGCGACTCATGGAGCAGTCAACTTGGTGTTGCTGACAGATAGGAACTCTGTACAAACACCAGTGTATTTTGTAAGTAAAGCACTCAAGAAGATGAAGATTAGCTATAGTGCAATGGAAAAGTTGGTCCTGGCATTAGTATTCGCCACCAAAAGACTGCGCAGGTACTATCAAGCGCACCCCATAGCGGTGATCATAGACCAACCTATCAAGCTAGTTATCTCCAAACCTCACGCATCTGGGCAATTGCAAAAATGGAGTGTATTGCTAGGCGAGCATAACATCTCTTATAGGCCACGCACTGCGGTCAAGGGGTAGGTACTAGCAGACTTCATCATCGAAAAACCAGATACTGATGCTGCACCTTCACAGAGTGAGGTAGAACTACAAGAACCATGGGTCCTATTTACATATGGATCTTCATGCGTGGACGGGTCGGGCGCAGGCCTGATCCTCACTAGTTCAGAAGGAATGGAATTCACATACGCACTGCATTTTGAATTCACAGCCACAAACAATGAGGCAGAGTATGTAGCCCTAATTGCTGGATTACGCATTGCAGCTCGAATGGGTGTACGCAACCTAGAAGCAAATGTGGATTCCCGATTAGTGGCCAATCATGTGTTGGGTGAATATGTGGCTAAAGAGGATAACATGGTTCAATACCTCGACAAGACCAAGTCATTAATCCAGGGTTTTGACAGGTTCACCATCAAACAAGTTCCTAGAGGGGAAAACAGGAAAGCAGACGCACTAAGCAAGATCGCATCTACAAGCTTTGCGCACCTGTCAAAACAAGTATTGGTAGAAATCCTAAAGAACAAATCCATCTCGAAGATGGAGATATCTAAGGTAATTGAGGAGTAGGATCCTACATGGATGACCCCTATCATCGAATTCATAAGCAATGGTGTATTTCCCCAGGAACAGAAGGACGCTCGACGGATACGGCGCACAGCGCAGCGTTTCGAACTACGGGACGTTATCCTATATCGGCGCTCATTTTTACAACCATGGCTTCGGTGCGTTGGACCTCTCCAGGCAGATTACGTACTCCGAGAAATCCACACCGGTTCATGCAGTATGTATTCAGGACCACGGTCCGTTGTAGCACGAGCCTTGCGGTCAGGATACTACTGGCCCACTATGCATCGCGATGCGCGGGATATGATAAGAAAATGTAGCGACTGCCAAGTTCACAGACCCATCCCGCGCCAACTAAAACAAGAGCTAACGCCTATTACCTCGCCATGGCCATTCTATAAGTGGGGCATTGACATTGCGGGCCCCTTCCCTGTCGCAGCAGGGGGACTGAAATTTCTTATTGTGGCCATAGACTACTTTACTAAGTGGATTGAGGCAAAAGCAGTGGCGACAATCACAGGTAATCAAGTAAAACGATTTGTTTGGGAGAATATTGTATGCCGCTTTGGATTACCTGGGGAAATTATTGCGGATAACGGAAAACAATTCCGAGATAACCCGTTCAAAGACTGGTGCGCGAAGCTAAACATTACACAACACTTCGCGTCGGTTAAACACCCACAAACCAATGGTTTGGTTGAGCGCGCATATCGCAGTCTGGGCGAAGGAATTAAAGCGTGCCTAGACAGACACAAAGGAAGATGGGTGGAGGAATTGTCGCACGTTTTGTGGGCCCACCGCACGACAATCAAATTTAGCACTGGAGACATCCCTTTTTCTCTTGTCTACGGGGCATAAGCTGTTATACCAGCTGAGATTGTGATGCCAACTATCCGTATGGCGGAAGTTAACGTCGCAACCAATGACGACGGACGACGTATAGACTTGGACCTATTGGAAGAAAGGCGCGAGCACACAGCTATATGTGAAGCAAGAGCCAAGTCAAAAATGAAGGGATACTACGATGCTAAAGTTCGAAGCATTTCATTCAGGCCAGGCGACTTTGTATATCACGCTAACAATGCAAGCCACGTAGAAGATACAGGAAAACTTGGACCAAAGTGAGAAGGACCCTATGAGGTCATGGAAGCACTAGGAAAAGGCGCGTACAAACTGCGTGACATGGATGGCCATGAGCTACAATGCACATGGAACATTTGCAATCTCAAGAGATGCTATCTTTAGGAAAGGGTACGACCCCGCACACGGACACCTCCGCACTTTAGTAAGTGCTCAATAAATATCCGTGTATTTTAATTTTGTTTTCTCTAGGAAACTGTCTTTCTTTTATAAAAAACTTGCAAGCATTAAATAAATGTCGTGGTTTCTAGCTAACTCCGCGACACACTTTACTTTGTTAATTACATATTATTCATGTCTCAATATTGGATATTATTGTTTATTACCATCTCAACATTGTTGTTATGTTACCTTTTGCCTACATGGCGTGCATGCATTTATTAAAGCCCACGATGGTAAAGGATGAGTAAACCTACTAAATAACTCGTTGAGTAAGAGGGTTGCAAACTCATCAACATTGGATCACGCATCCTTGTTAAACACCTTACTCTCAAGACGTTGAAGTAAGTTCAATGTACATTCCACGACGGATGTGCAACAATGCACACTGTCCGCGTTTAACAAAATATGAATCAAGACTCTTGACTCCTTGGTATGATATTCGCAGTACGCTGCATATTAACCCATAAACTTGTGAATTTCGCATATACATTAAGTTATGAACAATATACACTTATGAATTTAATTTTTTTTAAGTGTGTTTATGTAACAGTTTGATGCAAAGACAATAATTAAGTACAAACATCACAACTGCAGTCACATTTATTACAATCACATTTTATGGACTACGAGTTCATACAAGGTATAGATTTAACGTGCACATGTGCAACAAAAGGTTAATCTATTACAAAACATTACAAAGCCAAAAGAGCCTAAATACTAGAGGTGCGTCTAAGCTTTGAGCTACTACTCTGGCCTGCAGTACTCCTGGATTCCTCAAGCCTCTTCAACAACTCGCTATCTCTGGGTGACACTGTCGCCACACTAACAGACACCCCATCAGACCGCGGAAGATGTGCTGCACCAATGCCACAAAGGATGGCCTTCCCCTTCACCCCCTTTTTCTTCGCAAGCCTAGTAGCATGGGCTTCTAAGGATTCCTTCAGTGGAATTTCCTTCTCAATGGCAAAGGGGTTTAGGATGTCACGCGGTTGAGCAAAAACGGGTACCTGCAGCTGCGACACATCCGGCTTCACAAAGTAATCCGGTTATGCCTCAGCGCCATCTGCTGTATGCCTAGCCAAGGTCAACCCCTCCATAATAACACTTATGGGGTAATCCTGGTCACGCTCCAGTTGGGCGATGAGAGGAAGCTCCAGCAACTTCATCTTTTTCATAGCAGCAACAAGCTCATAATATGAATTTCCATTGAAGCCTGGTATTTGTGCGGGAGGAATTGCCAACATCTTTTTCTTGTAGAGCTCCTCAAAAGCTTCGGCCTTGCCATGTGCCAAGGCGTACTACACAACTTCACCAAAGGCCCCTGTCACCTCTTGCGACTCCAGAGTACTCAGAGCAGCGAGGCGCAACCAATGGCTGATAAGCCATCTGCGCTCAGCAATGGAGGAAACCAAGTGTGGATAAAGCTCTTCATCATATTCGATGCTGAGCTTGCGCAACTTGCTCTCATGCTTCTCAAAGTGTCCTTCTACAGTTGTGCGAAGCTCTTCCAACTTAGTGAAATGATTGCTCTTCCACTGCTCCATATACTTCAAGACCCAAAGACAATCAGCCTTGTAGTCTCGCAGACAGGCATGCTCTTTGCTCACCTGAGCAAACAGAGACATCTTCTCCTCAGCAAGCCTCTTGGAGTGCGCATTTGTTAACTCCACCTCAGCCAGAGCATCAGCCAAAGATCTCTTGATCCTTTTGCGCACTACTGCTGCCTTCACTGGCATACCTGGCTTTCAGCTGAGCAACCAAGGTAGCCTGGTGCGCAGCAGCTAAGCCCAGCTCCTCTATAAGTTGGTCTGCGGGCACATCCTTAAACACCTTTGGCCCAGACCCTTGGCTCTTCTGCGCAGCAGCATCCCCAGAAGCTTCAACACTGCACACAAATAACAAGGGTTTAAGGCCTATTTCATATCAACATACAATATGAATTGAAATTTTGAGGAAAACAAAGTCTAAATACTTACTTGGGGGGAGGGGTCTCAGTTGCATCTTTTTCAGCAACGGAGTGCGATGCATCTTCCTCCGATGACGCATCCACGGAGATAATATGGCGACGCCTCTTGGATGGACCTGCGCCATCATCACCAGCAGCTTCCTTCTGCTTCCCACCTTGGCCAGTTTCCTCTGACGCATTTACAACCCTACGGATCTCCATGCCCTCTGACGAATCGGTACGCGACATTTCCAGCTCTGGGGATTGTTCCCTAGGGGTGGGAACACTGCGCACTAGGGTCGCCTCTAAGGTTACTGAAGGAGTATCCTCTGACTCCAGTGCAAGCTCCATTGTGCACCCCGCTGTAGCCTCCAGTACCGGCTCCTCACCTTCTCTTAAAGGGCGCACCCCCACAGTCACTTGTTTCGGCCTCACCAAGCGTACCACCTGAAATAGATCCATCTCTGCGCAACAAACAACAACAAATCAAAGAGGGTTACATAAGCTACAATAAGAAAGAGCGCTTACACTAATAAGCGAAGGAGAAGGAAGGACAAGCACCCACGCCGGTTATCTTCATCCAAGAAGGTTGGCACTTCGCCAGGAGGTTGGAAGTAGTTGCGACTAATGCCTAGGTGCACCAAAAACTCTTCTAGGTAGGCTTTGATCGGAATACGATTGCCATTTATCGTATCTGCGTCAACTACGCTATACATCCCGGGGAATGGGCACTCGTCCCTCGGTAGCGATCCTTAGGTATAGAATGCGAAATCCCAAGGGAAAAATGTCTTATCAACCCAGAAGAAGTTCTCCCTTCAATCCCTGAGCGCATCTAATTTTTCTGTATAACATTACAAGCGCCCTGCGCGTTTGGCAAAGGATACCCACCCGTTTGACCACGTCGAGTGGTAAAACGCGCGGAACAGATGGATTGTGGGGTTAATCGCCATCAGGCGACAATTTACCTCAATGTTCGTTATTTTAGCTGCGCCTATGCAGTGCAGCTGGGAGATGTGGAGGCGATAATAATTCAGAATATCGCATAAGAATAGCGAAATGGGCACACATTGGTTAGCGAATTCAAAGAAACATGTGTATACCCCTACTTTTCCATCGGGGAAATCCGCTATGGATGCAGTTGCCCCCGGAACTACCGAGTGCAACGCCTCAGGGATATAATAATCCGAGGTGAACTCACGAAGTTCATCCTCGGTCATGTCGGATGTAAACTCGAATAATTGGCGGACCATGATTAGAATTCAAAAGCGCACGCGCTATTACCTTCAAAAGTATTGAGGTTTTGATTGCTGTTTGGAAGATTTTTTTAACAATGGAGGCGATGGAAGCTTTTTACTGTGATAAACACAGTGAAATGGGGGTTACCCTTTATATAGGGTTTCACCCACATTGATGGATGACACGAGTATCCCACTCACCCTAATCGTGTGGCTAGGAGATCAAGAGGTAAGGTATCTTTTTCAATTTCCCACGATTTTCGAGGCATATTTTGGATTTATTTGGACCAGATTCATAGTATATCCTTTTTGGCGGGAAACATTTGAAGTTTATTCGCCACGTATGCTGGAATATTTTTCGTTATGACTATTAGTCTAGCATCCGCGGTTGCACCGTACGCATACTAGACTGAGGGGACATGATGACGTATAGTCCGCACTCGGGTCACGAACCCGGCTAATGGACGATACTAATACCAAGCCCACCACGCGTGGGCTATTATGATAAAGATTTGGGCTCACAAAGGCCCAAAGTCTAATTTATAGTCTTCGGTCTTGATATGAGATCTCTTATTTATGGGATAAGGATCAATGGACCAAATAAGTCGGGATACGCCGAAGAGTAAGGAACAAGAAACCTACAAGGATTTCGTGTGTATATAAAGGGCATCACGGCTCTTATTAAGGTATCATCTAATAACCCTAACTCTTCACTAAAACCTTAAAACCGATAACTTACTCTCACGCCGGAGGATAATCGTGGGAATCAATCCCACGATAAGCCTAACGGTGTTTTCTTTGTTCTCTTAGTGTGCAGGTCTCAAGCACTAAGATCCAATTGATACAGGAACAAGAGTCTAAACAAGGAACGCCCAACTTTTGTATCAACATAACCCGCTGTCTATTAGACTTGCAATCTTGTGATAAACTGCTTCGCTATAAACCTATGAATTCACTCAACCACTGTGTTGACTTTTTAGCATGTTTATCTCAGGTTCGAAAGGAATTAGCTGGCATGCGAAGGCGCACGAAAAAATATTTTGAAGACGATGCATATATTATCATTCGAAACACTATACAACTTTTATGTTGTATATTTTCTAAACTTGTGGGACCTCTTTATAAACTCTGATATTTTAATCGAATGATAATTTATTTCAAAAAATCTCATTTAGAGTCGTTTTCTGTAACTTGTACTGTAACCATGAAGCAATAGCCCAGTGACACAATCTTCTGCTGCGATAATTTTGGGGGTGTTACAATTGAACATGAATCGTAACAATATAAAATAAACATACATATTAGTATTTGTTTGAGTCAAATGCTTGTATCGAGTCATAATGAATATTTTGCAAGAATTCCAGGAAGTAAGGCATAGGTTTTTCTGGAAATTTTCCGGAAATGAAATTTAAAACTTCTGTCAGATCACTCTGACGGCGTCAAGCCTTAAAACCTGACGGCGTCAGGTGTAAAATTCTGGAAAATTTTGCAAGTTTTATTTTTCTACTGGAATTGTAAAGTTTCATTAAACCCGTATTTTATAAACTCCAGGAATCTGCAAATATTCATTCCACAAGCATTATATCTTTTGTAGGATCTAAACACACGCCTTGTGTTAGAGTGATACTTTGAGTTATATTATTAAGCACGCGGAATATACTTAACAATACTTAGAATGTTTATTGTATGATGTAATGCAAGTGAGAACAGTTGTAAGTTTAACACCAAAGCTTCAATATTATTGAGAATAATACGAGTGATCTTAGCTATCACTAGGGTTACACCTTGAAGCTTTCTAATGTTGATACGTACCTATAACAATGACCTAGGACCTCCTTTTATAGCACAAGGAGTCCTTTACAAGATAAAGATAAACTAATAAAATATAATATACATGAAGATCTTTTCTATATTCGAATACATAACAGTTTTCCTAACAGCAGTGGTAATAATATGTACTAGCAGTGGTAATGTGTTTCCACTGCTAGTGCATTCTTCAGTAGTGTCTTCCACAAGCTTATCAGTGGTAACTGTTAGCTTTACTCCCAACAATCCTCCCCTAAACTTATGATTTCTTTGCAAATCAATAAGTTTCTTCAATCTGCATCATCTCTTAGGATTTCGGAATTCTTCCAAACACTTCACTTTCTTCTTAATGCTTGAATAGCTCTTGAACATTGTTCTTGAATCCTTTTTATCAATGCTCTTACTTTCTCAGTATCTTCATGGACTCTTATTTGTGTTGACAACATTGAAGTAAGAGTTCCAGCTCTAAGTGGATATTCTTTCTCAGCAAACATAAAAGCATCCACTCCAGCTTTTGTAGAAACATGATGAACTTCACATGAGTCATAATAAGTCCATGTAGTTTCCATACCTATAGCTTCAAACTTCCAAAAGTTGTCAGTTATGTTTGGTTCATAGAGCCTTCTTAGATCAACCCATAACTGCATTTCCATCACATCTTTAAGAATGCCAGCATCAAACCTTTCTTGAACCAATCTCCACAGTGCATCAAGATCATCTCTGTCACATGCTTTGATAAGTTCTTCAAACTGAATGAATGAAGAAGTTTCACCACCTAGCCTTGTAATTTTCCATGTTGAAGCAAAGTTGCTAGCAGTGTAAACTTCCCAATCAATGATAGGATTTCTGACTTACAGTGGGTCTGGATAAAAATCTTCTTCTTCAATCAAGATCATATCAGTCAGCTGCTCTTCTGTGAATTTCTCAGACTGAACCTTTTGTTGTTCAACAAATCTTGTCTTTTTTTCAGCCTGAGGTTCTGTATCTTTAGCCTTTCTCTTCAGGTTAGGAAATCTTCTTTCTTCTTCTTCAGAGTTGATGGGAATAAAGTCAAGATTTTGCCTTTTAACTCTGTAGTAGACACCTTCAACCTGATCATGGGTCATCCCTTTGAATTGATGCATTTTCCAACCACCAACATTACAACAGTAAATCTTCATCCATGAAATAACTTGTGCCTTAGTTGGTTGTCTTGGTTTCTTTTGACCCTTTCTGACTGAACTAGTTGCTTCTTGAAGTGCTTGTCTGTTCTTCATCTCAATAAAATCTTTCAACTGAGCAGTTCTTTGTTCCTCAGTTAAAGTCATATCCGCAATAAGGTCAATTGCTTTCCTCTTGATTACTGGATCATGCTTAACCAAGAATTCAACTTCATCAGCTGTAGGTACATATGTAAAATCTGGAGTCTTCTCTCTCAGAATTGTAGGTGGAACAGTGGAAATTGGATTTACATCCATAGGAGCAATGGTTTCCAATCTGTCCAATCATTTAGCCTCCATGAAGTCTGCAACTTCATCTTCTCTAATATTTCTGGCAACTTCAGCATCATGATCAACTTGAGCTTGTACTCTTCTTTTAACTTTCCTTTTTGTTTGCTCTTCACTCTGCAGTACTGCTTTACCCTTTTCTTTTCTAATTTTCTCAATTTCTTCCTCTGCAATGGTAATGGTCTGACTGGCAGTGGGAACCATTTGTTCTGTAGTGGTAATGTGTACTTCAGTGGGATTTGAATCAGCAGTGGAAATGTTTGTTGCAGCAGTGAAGTCTTTTTGCCCTGGTTGATCTGTATCAAGTTGTTGCTGTAGAGGGATTTCTTCCTCTTCAGTATCATCCATTTGCTCAAATGCTAAATCTTTAACTCCAAAATCAACATCAGCATCAAAATCATCTTCCTCTCTGAAATCAATTCTCCTCCCCTTGGTTTCAGCATCAGTTTTCCTCCCCTGTTTGGGAGAATTCCCAAAATCTGCAAAGAAATCTTCACTGGGAGAGGATGAAGAAGATACCATCAACTTTGCAGTCCTTTTCTTTTCCTGTAACCCCTGTACTTCATCCTTCAAGGCCTGAATCTCTTGGTTCAAAGCTGTAACATCCTTGGCATGTTGCTCCTTTACCTTTGCCAAGTCTTTCTCCAGAGATTCAACCTGCTTAGTTAATTTGGTACATAATTCCATCAATTGCATTGGTTGCTTACTGCCCTCAACACTTCCAACTGTGTTACCTGGGAGAGGTGAATCATGGGTCATTGGTTCAGAATCCATCATAGCAGGGCTAGTATGAAAACTTGAACCACCACTGCTTGTTCCAACACCAAAAGGTTCAGAAACATGCTGTGTTGGGATGAGAGGAGATGGCTGTTTTTGCCTCCTCTCATAGGTATGAGTAACTGGTGGAGTGTATTCAATAGATGGAACAGTTATTATAGGTGTGTTTTGAGATACAACTGGGATTGTTGCATCTACACCTTGTACCTGTGCAATCTTTGCAAGCATTTGAGGAAAAAGTGGTGTCGAAACCCAATTGCCAACTTTATCCATATTTTGAAAAACTTTGGGCTTAAGGCAACGGATTTTGTAAACTCTTTTATGGGGTTGCAGTTGAAATTCATTTAACACTGCTTGCACAAACCTTGGATACATCAAAAATTTTGTTGAACTCTTTACATTGCCCTGCATACTTGTAAAAATATATTTAGACCAATTAAAAATCCTATCTTTTGCTAGACAAACCAAAGGGTAAGCCATTGGTGAACTGAACTGTTCATAAGAAGGTTTCTTAGGACTAAGGCAATGTAATAGAGTATGAATTAAAAATCTCCAATGAGGACAAAAACCACTCTTTTTGAAAGTAGCCCTTTTGTCAGTGGTATTGTACCCCATGGAAGAGAGACTTTCCCAAATTTCCGGCATAGGTAATGTGGTGGTACCATTGAGATCATCTAATTGGACAATTCTCCTCAAGGATGAATCAGTAACATCAATAGTTACCCCATCCACTGTGGCTCTAAGAGTATCCACTGATTCATGTGTATCTCTATTCTCAATGGTTATGGACTGTACAGAGTTCCAAAACTGTTTGATTTGAGAGATATAGATTGTGGGATTAAGAAGTAAAGTATACCTCACATAAGTAGTGTTAAGAAAATCCACAATCTGGTGAAAAAGGGGACCACTCTTGTCGTTTGACTTTTCCAAATTGGCCACCTGGTTGTGCTCATCTGCAAAGGTGATTGAAGCCATAGTATCTTTTGTGAAAAGCAGTTGCGTTAGTATTGAATTGAATGAATAACTCGCCAAAGTGGGAATAGAATATATACTTCTAGGGTTTTTGAATTATTGCGCAAGAAAGATTATCTAAGGAAAAGATTTATCTTAAAAGGATAAATTATGTTTAGGAAAGTAGATAATCTTCTAAAAATTTTACCCTGTTAATATGGAAAGCAGTTATTCCCCAACGGCTAGTAAAAAGATTAGTTACTGACACAACAGTTGTAACGGCTAGTTCGACAATGGTAAAAATAACACTGACAGTGGAAACTGTGAACTAGCAGTGGAAATTTTCACAAAGATTTTCAAGAGGAGTGGTAAAATTAAACATATGAAAATTTGACTGCTCTCATTATAGTTTTTAGCAAACTACCAGCTATCAACGGATTTGTTATGTCTTTACCATGAGCCGTTTGCTATGGACTAGCCAACTCTTAATCATAAAGAATATGGTGAGTTGATAACCATATAGTTTTTGGTAAACTATCAACCATAAACGGATTTGAAAAGTCTTTACCAGTAGCCGTTTGCTCTGGACTAGTTGATTCTTATGTGTCTTAGACATGGTGAATCAATAACCATTTGTTGTGTATCTCGGTTATACACCTTTTATGATCATCTCCCAATAAAGAACTTAGTTATGTACCTGCAAGTGTTAGCTTAAAATATGGAAAGTATATAACCAAACTTGGTACTAACCAAAGTTACTTTTTAACCAAAAACCCCTGTTCACAAATATCTTCTAAAAGTCAACTCGAGAATATCCTTATTTACTTTTCAACCTACCTAAATAGGTGAAAGTAAATATCTCAATTAATGAGACCTTTATGATGACCTTTTCTTATATAAAGGGGCTCGGATCACCATTCTTTTTATCAAAACACATTAACCTTTTCTCTCAAAACCCTAAAAATCACAATGAGCAAACTTCCAAACATAGTGTACATCTCCTCTGATTCTTCTGATTCAGAAGAATTTGTCATGGCTTCTGATTCATCCTCTGAAGAAACAGGATGGTCAAGCTATTTTCCACCTTGTGCTTCAGCCTCTTCATCAAGGAAGCCACCAAAGAAGACAACTGCTAAGCCTGTTGGTCAACCTTCTTCTACACCAGCACCACCACCCGTACCTGCTCGTGCACCATCTTTGGAGTTCTACTCCAGTTCATCTGATGATTCAGATGATGA
>LBNU01004254.1:68595-101414 GCA_014162995.1 Artemisia annua | reverse complement strand
CTTCTGATTCATCCTCTGAAGAAACAGGATGGTCAAGCTATTTTCCACCTTGTGCTTCAGCCTCTTCATCAAGGAAGCCACCAAAGAAGACAACTGCTAAGCCTGTTGGTCAACCTTCTTCTACACCAGCACCACCACCCGTACCTGCTCGTGCACCATCTTTGGAGTTCTACTCCAGTTCATCTGATGATTCAGATGATGAGACTTATTCCATGGCAAAGGAGTTGCCAAGAGCTTTGAATAAGGCTTTGGGAGCAGCTCTGGCCAATATGAAGCAAATTTCCATTCCTGAGATGCCTGCTAGACTACCAAGGCCTCCACCACAATTTCTTGGGCTTGCTTGTCCTAGAATGTAGTCAACTTTTGAGAACAAAAGAAAGAGTGCATTGAAGAGCAAGCAAAACTACAAGGGCAAGGGGAAGAAGCCTGCAGAGTAGCTTGTGTAGGATGTAGGTTATTAGGTTTTATGTTTTTGTGTTTTGATGATGATCTTGATGTACTCTCCTTCCCTGTAATGAAACTCTTAAATGAATAAAGTTTCTTGTTTGTTTATCTGTTTCCACTGTGAGAGCACCAAATACCACTGCTTGCCTTTTTGTTTCCACTGATTGACTTATTCTCTGCATAAAAGTTAGTGGACAAACAAAATACAAGCAAAGACATATACACACTTATACAAACATATAAAACAGTTTTAGTACCAAGAACCTCCCCTTGACACCAAAGACCATTAGACACAAAGATTTTATGGATTTAGCATTCCAATACCTGTCACCAAGTACTGAAATCTACCCACATCAAGACCTTTTGTTAATAAATCAGCATAATTATTATCAGTATGGATTTTGACAACTTGAATTAGCCTTTTCTCATAACAGTCTCTTATAAAATGATGTCTAATTTCAATATGTTTAGTCTTTGTGTGTTGAACTGGATTCTTAATTATGCATATGGTACTACTATTGTCAATATAAATGATGGTATTCATGAAATTGTACCCATAGTCCAAAAGTTGATTTTGAAGCCATAGAACTTGAGCACAGCAACTTGCAGCAGCCACATACTCTGCCTCAGTTGATGAAGTAGCCACCATTGTTTGTTTCTTGCACTGCCAGGACACCAATCTACACCCAAGAAATTGGCATCCACCTGTTGTAGATTTTCTGTCCAAACTAGCTCCAGCATAATCACTATCTGAGTAGGTAACCAATTCCATAGGAGATTCTCTAGGGTACCATAATCCCAAATGAGGATATGCTTTTAGATATTTGAAAATCTTCTTCACTGCAGTCAAGTGTGATTCTTTGGGAGTGACCTGAAACCTTGCACAAGCACAAACTGCAAACATAATGTCTACCCTTGATGAAGTGAGATACATCAAAGAACCAATCATAGATCTGTACATATGTACATCAACTGCTTCTCCACTGTTTTCTTTTAGAAGCAGATGTGTACCCCTGTCTGCAGGTGAGCTTCAGGACCTTGCATCAGTGAACTTGAACTTCCTAAGTATCTCAGCCACATACTTGTCTTGATTAATGAAGATTCCATCTGGCCTTTGTTGTACTTGAAGTCCCAAAAAGAATGTGAGTTCACCCATAGAGCTCAGCTTGAACTCATCCTTCATAAGTTTCTCAAAATCTTTGCACATCTTTGGCTTTGTTGAGCCAAAAATAATATCATCAACATATACTTGAACCAGCAAGATATCATTTTTGTCTTTCTTGATGAACAGAGTTTGATCAATTCTTACTCTGTGAAACCCATTATCCAAAAGATAAGTAGCTAGGGTTTCATACCACTTCCTTGGTGCCTGATGCAATCCATACAATGCTTTAACTACCCAGTATACTTTGTCTGGATGTTCAGGGTCTTCAAAGCCTAGAGGTTGTGAAACATATACCTCCTCATCAATTTGCCCATATAGAAAAGCACTTTTTACGTCCATTTGATAGACTGTGAAGCCCATAAAGGATGCATAGGCTAGAAAAAGCCTAATTGCTTCTATTCTTGCAACTGGTGCAAATACCTCTTCATAGTCAATACCCTCCTCTTGAGTGTATCCTTGAGCTANCATACAATGCTTTAACTACCCAGTATACTTTGTCTGGATGTTCAGGGTCTTCAAAGCCTAGAGGTTGTGAAACATATACCTCCTCATCAATTTGCCCATATAGAAAAGCACTTTTTACGTCCATTTGATAGACTGTGAAGCCCATAAAGGATGCATAGGCTAGAAAAAGCCTAATTGCTTCTATTCTTGCAACTGGTGCAAATACCTCTTCATAGTCAATACCCTCCTCTTGAGTGTATCCTTGAGCTACAAGCCTAGCCTTGTTTCTTATGACAATTCCTCTTTCATCTCTTTTGTTTCTGAACACCCATTTGGTACCAATAACTTTCATGCCTTTAGGCAGATCACAAAGCACCCAAAACTTCTGAATCTTGAACTGAAGCAACTCTTCTTGCATTGCTTCCACCCAGCTTTCATCTTCAAGTGCCTTGAATACATTCTTTGGTTCCATTTGAGACAGAAAACACATGAACTGACATTCATTTTTGCCTTCATGATTCTTAGATTCATAAATTTCACTGATAAAGCCATGAATGTCAGCCATCTTTGATTGTCTTCTAGTCTTCACAGGTGAATTTACATCCCCTACAACATTTTCAAGAGGATATGATTTATGAACTGTGGTATGGGGAGTTTGAGGAATGTCAATGTCAGTATGCATATTTGATATTTCAGCATCACTGGCTTGAGCTCCCTGTGTAATTGGACTTGAATTTTCCACTTCAGGTGTAGCAGTGGAAACTTCTGGACTAGAAGTGGAAGTAGTATTTCCACTGCTTTCAACATTCTGTGCAACTTCTGGTCCAGCAGTGGAATCTTTTGGCCTGGTAGTGGAATCTGAGTTTCCACTGCTATCATTAGTTCCAGTTTTCACACTTGTTGCTTTAGAAGGTTGAGTATCTCCAGTCTTTGCAACATCATCATAATCTGCATAGTCCCAAATAGGCAAAATGAATTCATCTTGACCATCTTGTTGATCCAAGCTAGGTTCATCATCATCAACAAACTCTTTTGAACCTGCAAAATCATTAGAAGATGTACCTGCAGAGATAGGCACATAGTTCATGGTATGGGTTAGAGTATCAAGATCAAACAGCCTATCTGGTCCAGTTCCTTTGACATTCACTTTGTTTTCTAGGAACTCAACATGCAGATTTTCTTCTACTCTTTGGGTTCTTAAGTTGAATACCCTAAAAGCTTTACTAACCATGGAATACCCAACAAAATACCCTTCATCAGCTTTTTCATCAAATATACCCAGATGATCTATGGTATTGAGAATAGTGACATGACATCCAAATGATCTCATGAAGTCTAGGAGAGGTGGTCTACCTCTAAATAACTCATAAGGTGTCTTGTTCTTTGTTTTTACTACTAAAACCCTGTTTTGCACATAACAAGCAGTGTTAACTGCTTCAGCCCAAAACGTCATTGGCAATTTTGAATCTGCCAACATAGTTATAGCAGCCTCTATTAGAGTCCTATTTCTCCTCTCAGCTACACCATTTTGTTGAGGAGTTCTAGCTACACTAAATTCTCTTTTAATACCTTTCTCTCTGCAAAAATCATCCATAACTCTATTCTTAAATTCTGTCCCATTGTCACACCTAATGATTTTAACTATCATATCATTTTGGTTTTCTACTTCAGTGATAAAGGTCTTAAGGATGCCTGTAGTCTCATCCTAAGTTCTAAGAAAGAAAACCCATGTGAACCTACTAAAATCATCAGTAATTTTTCTTAAATTGTCATACACTTTTATCTATTTTTATACATTTTCGTCTGGTTTCATACGTTTTTATACGTTAACGGATTAAAATGTATAAAAATGGATGAAAACGTAAGGAAAACAGACAGAAACATAAGAAAACGTATAAAAATGGATAAAAACATAAGAAAAATGGAGCGAAAACATATAAAACGGACGAAAATGTATAAAAATGGACCAAAACGCATAAAAATGGACGAAAATGAATAAAAATGGATGAAAACGGAAGGAAACGAAGAAAAACATATGAAAACATAAAAATAACCGATGAAAATGAAAGAAAACGTATAAAAAGGGACCCAAACGAATAAAAACGGATGAAAACATAAGAAAACAGACAATAACGTAAGAAAAATGAGCGAAAACGTATAAAAACGCATGAAAACGGATGAAAACGTAAGAAAAACGGACGAAATCGTATAAAAACGGACAAAAACGGATTAAAACGCATGAAAACGTATAAAAACGGATGAAAACGTATGAAAACGTAAGAAAAAGTCGAAAAACTTTAAGTTATAAACGACCATTATTATAAAGGATAAACGATGCAACGATATTTAACCAAAAGGGACTAACGTGTAAATTATAACGGAAGTCACTTAACGACAGTTAAGAAAGGGACCATTAGTGTTATTCTTTTCAGAGATAGGGACTATCTGTGCAACTTTTAACTTCCAGGGACTGTGGGTGAAACTTTGGGCAAACCACAGGGACCATCTATGTAATTTACTCATTAAAAAAAGTCAAAAGTTCATAAAATAAATTTTTGAATAAACTAGATAATTTCTTGTAGGATTTATTATTGAGTTTCATTTTATATGCTTTTAGGGTTTTAATATTTTGTTGCTTGTCTTGCTTAGGGTAATTTTTATAAATTTTAGTTTGCTTATTAAACTGCTTATTTGGTCTTTGCTATTTGGTACTTTTTCACATAAGTGTTCTGTGCACAGTCCAATCTCTCATTTTCAAAAGCTTGCACAAGCTTGATTAGTAAGAGTTAGCTTGTGAACTTTGGTCCTTTGTGAAGTCCTTCTGGGTGTTTTCACTTAATTGTGCTTAATCTACCTTTGTAGGCTTAATTGGACTGCTTATTAAGTGCTTTTCTTTTAGTAGTTTTTCATAAAATTCCCCTGTGCACAACTGACTAGCAACTTTCACAAGCTCATAGCTTATTCATTATTTGGCTTAAGCTTGTGTAAATTGGTAATTTGTGAACCTAACCTGGCCTACTTGTTGTATGCATGCTTATCTTTTCATGATTTGCTTATTCACACTGCTTATTTTGCTTAAAATGATTAATAAATCCAACTCACTATACTGAGCACTCAGTATAGTGAGTACTTTTCATAAGCTCTTTATAAGCTCAACAGTGAACATAAGCTTGTGTAAATTAGCTTTTTGTGAAGCTTATCTACCAGACTCAAGGTTCTAGTGCTTATTTTGCACTTTTCAGCTTATTTGATAAGCTAGCCTTAGCCTTGTAAGTTGTCCCATTCACTGCATACACTGAACATCCAGTGTATTAATGGCTTTTCCATAAGCTTTTTCATAAGCTCCTAAAAAGCTCACCAGTGGACCCCACTTGGTGAGATTTGGCTTTTTGGAAACCTTTCCAGTCCATCTTGCTATTTCAGTTATTTATTTGTGCTTNTGTACAATACTAAAAAATTATCATTATGATGGTCGTTTTAAACCAATGTCCTTTGGATATCGTAAGTCTGCGTGGATGGATACACTGATCAGACCTTAAGGCTCAAGTCCATTTAGTGTCCAACCCAAAGATAGTTTAATTTGCATGCTCTTTGAATCGAAATAAAGCATCTCATTTTGGCTGAGCTCGACTTCTTTAGAACGTAATTATGTTTACTGAAGGTCTTTTTAGTAGCAAGTACCCTATAACAAAAGTTAAGCAATCCCAACTGATCGATGTTACAAAACACATAGATGGTGATTTACAAAATATGGTGATTTCGTCATCGTGAAATGATAGAACTTGGTCAAAGGGTTGTGGTAAAATAGAGTAACAGATACAAATAACTTGTGATATCCTTTCTTTTAGGGTAAAACTTTAGACGTGGATGTTAGCAAATAGTTAATTTGAGAATCGGAGTCACAAAAGAATTTGCGCAAACCTGAAATTTCATATCAACCACAATCGAAGAAAAAAGAACGATCAGTCAGCAATTGTATTATAGACATTATCGAAAACGTAGACAAAAATGCACATATAATGGCATAAATAATAAATCCTTTTATGGACTACATCAGATATCTTCGTGTGATACATCACATTTAGTGAACTTGGTTGTATTCGAATTATGAACAGCGGTTAAAGCATATATAACATGTACAGTATGATTTTTTGACAATTATAACTAATGGAAAAGTTTGAGTTAGTTTATTCCCACATCGGTCACTGAAAAGATAATTTGTTACCTTATATAATGAAATACACAGGAATTACACAAGTTCAATTTGGTGTATGATGTTACGCGAGTTACTGAATGTTTCGGAAGATACTTTCACCGAAATACTTCTGTATCTTGCTTATTGTGTACACTTTGTTAACTTTTTAATTTCTTTTGTTTTGGGTAGTATGTATACTTTGTTAACTCTAAGTAGTTTATACATTAAGTCTATCGAAACAAATGATTTAACGCCTAATTCTTTGACCCAACATGAAACGTACTTAACCTGAATCTTTAGTAAGATTGGAGGTTAACACAATCAAAACACTAGAACTACTTGAACAAGAATGTAATTCGAAGTGAAATGATTACTGGATTTGTTATTCAAGAATTGAGTTTGTTACAGAAGAGATAAGAGAAAATCATTCATCAAAAGCTTGTTACAATTGTGAGAAGTGAGGGTATTTAAAGGAAATACAAAAGGGGGGGGAAAACGGTTGTATGGTTTGGTTGGTCTTTTGGACTTGTCACGTGCCACGCACGTGACCCCTGTTTTGGCACATAACATTCCATCCTTCTTCAAATGATACTTGTCCTCAAGTATCAAGCTCAAATTGACCCATTGGATCAACACCTACACCACAACCTTGAAGAAATTCAAGCACCTGTAAACCATTACCAACACTCCACTCACTAAAACCATATACCAATATGTTCAGTGTTGATTGTTCAGTCTTCAGAGTTCAATGTTCATGTCATGTATTCAGCAGCTTCAAGCACCTTAATCAGGACTGAACTTCACACTCAACTGAACTTCAATTTTAGGTTCAATCTTCACATATGTTCTACCCCATGAGTAACTAAACTTCAACATAAAATCTACCTTATGAACATTATCACCAATGCCCTTTCCTCTATTAAACTAATACCAACAACAATATTGTCCTTTTCTTCTACAGCTTCCGTCTCTTTCCTACAACGTATCCTCACAACAACATAGCACCTTGCTCCTTTCTTTTCCTATTTGGCCATTTCCATATGTCAAATTCCCACTTCCTATGTTTGAGTTGGCATTTTATACCCACTATTTTCTTCCTTTTGTGCCATTTCCATTTGCCAAATTTCAGTTGACTAAGACTATTCACATTCAATTTAGGCACCTCTAAACTTACAACCAAAGGATTTCCATTTAAATCACTCATTTTTATTTCAAACTCCATGCTACAAGTAATTATTTGATGTTGGTCATCTATCTGGTCTAGCCACCTTGAGCGCCTGGCAAACACAGTAACACCTTCACCAAAATTACCCATTTTTAAAACACCATTTGCATACTGATCCATGTCAACAAAGCTAGTACCACTTATCTCAATACCACTCATCTTTCCAAATTCAGACACATTTCTTTCACCTCTTTTATTTCTTATATCACACCCACAACCATTTTCGCTCATAATACTCCCATTCATCCGCATTTTTACCAACGGTTTCCATGTAACTTTCGATATTTCCCTGTTTCTACACATCAGATACCCACTATCCATCATCTTAGCTAAACTGTAACCAATTTCTTTAGGTGCTGCTATATAGCTCTCAAGCCAATGATCAGACCTCACTTCAAAACTAAGAGATTTATTTACTTGACCCCTGTTTATGTTCACACCTCCGGTTATAACAGTCACACTATTTGTACCAATTGGTTCCATATCCTTACCCTCATCGATTTCTTCAACACTAACTACATCCATGACCACACCATCTGAGTTCCCGCTCTTACTGAAACTTACATTCATACCCTCACCATCTTTCCTATCTTGATTATATGATATCTCATGTTCTTCATCTTCTTGAGCCGTTCCCGCAAAAGCCATATTTCCTGTAATCTCATGACCTGTAATAACTACCCTTTCTTTAGATTTTCCACCTTCTTCCTTTCTTATACCACATACATGACCATCTCCTTCAATTTCAACACCTTCTTTACATGTTTCACCAAGAACTTTCAACCCAAAATTGTCAATGATCACACCATTATCATCACAACCCATTAGACCCATACCCATCAACCCAATGGTTGTGCCTTCTACCCCATTTGCATGATTTGATTCTTTGACCTCATCATTTTCTATACCTTTCCCAATCTCTTCCTTTTGATCCTCTTTCCTAGATTCATTATCAACAACACTACTACTGTAATCGCTAAGATCTCTTGCTAGCCTATTTACTCCTTCCTTCAATGCTTCCAAAGCACATTTCATACTATCCAAATGATTCTCAATAGTGGTTGACCTGGTCAACGCACTTTCTTGTTTGTTCCCTCCATTTGCAACTAACTCTTCCTTTTCGGAGATCCCATAACCCAAATCAAATAAATCTCTTCTATTGTTCTTGATTTCACTTAATTCTTTAGAACTTGAACTAAGACGTAATTGTGGATTCGTTATTCCATGTATTAGGCGGTAGATTTTTTCTTCCGACTTTGCCAAACGATATGCATCTGAAATGGTTTTGGGTGGAAAAAATCCATGCTCATATGTAATTTCAAATGGTAACCCTTGCCAAAAATAGTCAACTAGATACCGTTCCTTCAAACCCTCATTGATAAACGCAGAATTAAATGATTCATAATACTCTGTAACCGTACCATATTTTTGGAGAAATTCTTTCATAGACAATTCAGCAAACACCATAGCTGCAACCGCCATTGATAACCTTCGAAACTTGACTAAAGTAACTGAATTCACAACTCAACAAAAATTTGACTAAAGTGACTGTTTCTTGACCCAAATTGAACAAGAATCGACCAAGAATTTGACCCGTTACAATGAACTTCGCCGGAAAGATAACTGGCTCGTCGGACTTTAGCCGGAGAGGATGACCGGAAAATCAAGAATGCCAGTATAACACTCTTGAAAGATAAAATGGTTCCAGAAAAGGGCTCCTGATACCAATTGAAACGTACTTAACCTGAATCTTTAGTAAGATTGGAGGTTAACACAATCAAAACACTAGAACTACTTGAACAAGAATGTAATTCGAAGTGAAATGATTACTGGATTTGTTATTCAAGAATTGAGTTTGTTACAGAAGAGATAAGAGAAAATCATTCATCAAAAGCTTGTTACAATTGTGAGAAGTGAGGGTATTTAAAGGAAATACAAAAGGGGGGGAAAACGGTTGTATGGTTTGGTTGGTCTTTTGGACTTGTCACGTGCCACGCACGTGACCCCTGTTTTGGCACATAACAGGATGCAACTTTATTTGTAACAGAATAAAAGAATTATTAGCATCACAATTCAAACCATCTATTATTTCTTATGAAACGTCAAATCTAGTATAGATTTTGCAACTTATTGCGTTTCAACAAAAATCTCTACTTGATTTTGTTTTTTGGCACAATTCTATTTATCACTTACTGCTATCAGCGGTCTTTAACTTTGTGGAAGATTAGTTCAACAAACCATCTTTTTTATTTATTTGAGTTTCTTTTAAAACGAATGATGTAAACATATGAAGTTTTCTCCATTCAGGTTACTAGAAGAAAACGAGTCTTTAACTCAGATGTACGCGGCCTAATTTAGGTATGCTTTTGACCGTTTCCGACACTTTCCTGACTACCCTAAATGTTTAGCTAGCAAGTTTTGCACTCTTGACTTTTTGTGGTTTATCTTTCAGTTAGAGTAAAATCAAAATGGTCTACTCGAAATATTTGTTGTGAAAGAAATATATTTGTGGGTCACAGGAATGAACTTGGAGTTGAATAAGGACTGATGATCCCTTTGGTAATCTGTGTCAATAATGAGCAAAATTATAATTGAAGTCACATGTAGCATGTGTAATTCATAACCTTTTTGTCAATATCCCAAACACCAAATCTCATGGATTTTAAAGCACGCAAGTGACACATTCTGAAGGTCTCAATTATTATCATTATCATTAATGTTTCTCTGAAATATGTCATGTTAGTTCATTGTCATTGTTTTTAATCTTTCTGCTGATAAAATTTTTGTTACTAGATTAACCAAAAACATAAATAATAAGCACCTTATACATGACATAAAAACCAAAAGTTAAAACAATAGGTTAATTAGAACACATGGACACATTTACTAAACTCGTACTCATATAGTTATTTATACGCGATGTTGTTGTAGCTGCAATAGCCTAAAGTAAGCCCCGTCGCTTCCTCGGCTTAATAATTCGCTATGGCTGCCTTGTTCCACTATTCGGCCGTCTTGAACCACCCCAATATTATCCACACCTCGTATGGTCGATAACCTATGAGCCACTAGAACTGTTGTTCGACCTCTCATTAGTCTTTCGAGTGCTTCTTGAAGCACACATTCGGATTCAGCATCAAGAGCACTAGTCGCCTCGTCTAGTAGGAGAATTGCTGGGTCTTTTAAAACAGCCCGAGCTATTGCTATTCTTTGTTTTTGACCTCCTGAGAGCTGAACACCTCGCTCGCCTACAGGGGTTTTATACCCTTGAGGCAAACCACTAACGAATGTATGAACATTTGCTGCGCGTGCTGCTTCTATAATTTCGGCTTCTGTTGCCCCTTCTTTCCCGTAAGCAATGTTTTCCATTATACTAGTAGCGAACAACGCGGGTTCTTGTTGGACTAATCCAATTTTGGCACGTAGGGACCGCAGATTTAACCGTCTAATATCTTTCCCATCAATCATAACTTTTCCTGCAGTCGGGTCATAAAATCGCTCGATTAGAGCAATTACTGAACTTTTCCCTGAACCACTAGGTCCCACGAGGGCTTGGCTCTGGCCCGCCCGGATTCTAAGACTAAAGTCCTTGAACACGACCACATCTGGTCTCGAAGGGTATGAAAAGTCAACACGTCGGAACTCGATCTCGCCCCGGATTTTTTCTACAGGCTCGGCGTCAGGATCGTCCGGGTCGATTCGGGTTGACCGGTCAAGAACTGAAAAGACAGACCCAATGGCCTCACCGCCTCGGATGATCTCGGGTGCTAGGCTAACTGTCTCAGCTACAGAGTTTGCTGTAATGACCAAGACTACAAAGACTTTGATCACTTTGGAGAATGTGGACACGCCTTTGCTGACAAGATGGGCTCCGTACCAGAGGATTAGGGCTTCGGACGCGAAGAGGGCTAGTTGGGAGATACCGAATAGAATGCCGGAGAGCTGACTACGTCGAAGACTTTGCTTCTGTGGGACTCGTAGCTCGTTGGAGAATAAAGTGAGGATTTTGTCTTGTGCATTGAAGGCTGCAATGGTTCTAATGTTGCTTACTCCTTCACCAGCAATCATGCTTGTTTTTGCATGTGCTTTCGCTGTGTCTCCAGCAAAACCTTTAAGTGAAAGTTGCTGCAAGATGCGTATTTCATAAGATTAATTAGCCACTAACTAAGTTGTTACATAATATAAACATTCTAAAGATGTTACTAAAGTACCCAAGGATTGAAAATGTGTAGGATAACAATGTTACTAAAATGACAATTAGTACAAATCACTTATGCTTGTTATCCGTTTAGGCATAATGATTCAGCTTATATGAGTCATGTTGTTACCTATACCATGAGGTGACTAATGTAAATCATGTTGATAATGATTGGTTAAATCAAGTGCATGACGAGAGACTAAAACCTACCAAATGCATTTCATTAAAACTAAAGAAAGACTTATAACGAAATATCTTTGGACAAGGCGCACTTCAAAAAATCAGAGATTTTTTACTATGTATTACACTACACGGTAAAAATCCACATGATTCACGAGAACCACTACCTAGGTCCGCCCCTGTGTTTGACATTGCTTATCTGCTTATTGCTTTTTAACATAAGTTGTTAGAAATAGCCAATGCAATACCAAACACCCATTTAAGTTAGTAAGGTTTTGTAGACATAGCATAATTGTAGACATATAGTATTCTACTTTGTATAAGTTGTGGTCCAGTCAAAATAAAAGATGACAAGTTCTACCCTTGTTGAGGNAGTTGGGAGATACCGAATAGAATGCCGGAGAGCTGACTACGTCGAAGACTTTGCTTCTGTGGGACTCGTAGCTCGCTGGAGAATAATGTGAGGATTTTGTCTTGTGCATTGAAGGCTGCAATGGTTCTAATGTTGCTTACTCCTTCACCAGCAATCATGCTTGTTTTTGCATGTGCTTTCGCTGTGTCTCCAGCAAAACCTTTAAGTGAAAGTTGCTGCAAGATGCATATTTCATAAGATTAATTAGCCACTAACTAAGTTGTTACATAATATAAACATTCTAAAGATGTTACTAAAGTACCCAAGGATTGAAAATGTGTAGGATAACAATGTTACTAAATGACAATTAGTACAAATCACTTATGCTTGTTATCCGTTTAGGCATAATGATTCAGCTTATATGAGTCATGTTGTTACCTGTACCATGTGGTGACTAATGTAAATCTAGGGACTAAAACCTACCAAATGCATTTCATTAAAACTAAAGAAAGACTTCTAACGAAATATCTTTGGACACGGCGCACTTCAAAAAATCAGAGATTTTTTACTATGTATTACACTGCGCGGTAAAAATACACATGATTCACGAGAACCACTACCTAGGTCCGCCCCTGTGTTTGACATTGCTTATCTGCTTATTGCTTTTTAACATAAGTTGTTAGAAATAGCCAATGCAATACCAAACACCCATTTAAGTTAGTAATGTTTTGTAGACATAGTATTCTACTTGTATAAGGGGGTTGGCAACACATGCGGTAGGGCACGGGAAGGGGTGTCTACCGCACGGTAACACCGCCGCCTTGGATGCGGTGAGGTCACGGGAGGACACCGCTCGGGAAAGATTACCGCACGGGAGAGGCTTCAAAAAGTGACCGTTGCATCATTATTCTGGAACGTTGGAAGTGGAAATGAGTGAGTGAAGGGTGAGGGGTGTGTTGCCAACAAAATTTGAGTGAGGGAAGGAAAAAGTTGGGGGATGATGTGGCATAAGGGGATTGGGTGTAAGTGAGTGAAGGGAAATGGGGTGAGGGGTGTGTTGCCAACCCCCTAAGTTGTGGTCCAGTCAAAATTAAAGATGCCAAGTTCTACCCTTGTTGAGTAAAAAAAACAGATGCCAAGTTAAATAAAGGTATGGGCCCTTCAAGTGTAATAGACTAGAGGACAAAGGAAACAGATAGTAACTACACCACACCTATCTCTATCTCTATAGAGATTATGCTAAAATCCGAAACACTGTTCAAAGAATTCAATAGTACAGTAGCTATATATAAATAGACAAGAGCCTTTGGTGAGACCGTAAATGCAGTCCAAAACGACACAGGAATAATGAATGGTTGGTTGATTTTATGTATAGTGAATGAATGTGCCATATGCTATTTTCTGACATTTACAACCTACTATTACAGTAACATTTACAGTGTGTGAAAATGAAACAGGAATCACGGGCTTTTGTAAAAACAGTCTCTGGTTTTTAAACTCTCTAAAACTGTGCTACTGCTTTATTATATGGAATAGTAGTTATTTTAGCACATATGTTCAAGGGGGATGACCATAACTTACTATAGTTAAAGTTGGTAACAACTTTTAATGTTTGTATTTTGTGTTATTAGAATATATAAAAAGTTTCGCCAATGACTTTATCATACTTAGGTAATCCTAATCACCTCAGCAGCGGCCGTACGCAATGTTTATGTTACGCAAAGTTTATGTGACAACTAAACATGATGATCAATGTCACAAAGATATATTTTACTAATCATTGAACCAAATAAAAGGATATTGTAACAATCTATAGCTTCAATTTTGAGATATTTGCAACGTCAAATCATATATCGTGAACAATTTTTTAGAAAGTGAATTTTGATGACTCAAATATATAACGGGTTTATATTTTGATCCCTTGTGCGACTACACACATCGCACACTCTTGTATACAACTCTCTTAATAAGTATGAGTTATTTTCGATTTAAGAACAAATGTAACTTGATGTCTTGGGAAAATGATAACTAACATTGATATAGTTATCTTATTTAGTTAATGTTTAAGGGCTCAAGAAACAATTTAAAATAAAAAGAACTAGAGAGTAGGAAAAAGGAATCTTTTACTAATATTGCACGAGTCAGGTATGAGTTTCGGGGAAGCATGGACACAAGTTACAGGAAGCACATGCAAGATACCAGAAAATGTGACACCTAAAACAAAACCATACTTGTCCTTATTGAAATTAAGATTCCATGTGACACCTAAAACAAGCTCATATATATGACCCGACACAATTTAAGGTAAAGTAATTAGTCTATAGTTTACTTTAATTACTAGCACGCACGGGAATTAAGATTCCATTAGTTAAAAAACAGGTTTAAGATAACCTGACATTATTCTTTTTATGTAAATAATTAGTTTATAATTAACGTTAATTAGTAGCGTGTAATACGTACCTGCGCAAAATGTGCTAGGACAAGAAGAGGGAAGGTTCCGAGAATGAGAAGTGAGACCCTCCATTCAACTATGAATGCAACAACAAATGAAGTCAGTAGAGATGTCATGTTTTGTAGTATAACTGATATCCTCTCGGCTATGGCAGACTTCACGTCTGCAGCATCTGTGGCTAGCCGGGCCGCTACTAGACTTGAGTTATGCTCCTCCTCGTCGAACCATCCAACTTCATTCCTCATGATTGCTGTAAAAGAAACAAGATCAGAATGTCAATGATGATTTAATTGCATTTTGAGGGGATTGAATATTATTTCGTATAATGAAACTGTTACTTAAGGGTCAAATAATCTGTTTAATGTGTCACGCATATATGCTTAGATGAATTAGAATTAGCGATCAAACAGTACAACAAGCACGTCCAACATTCCTCATGCAGACCGTTATGTTATGGCTAATTATATGATTATGATTTAATATACGATATAATCCTGTTAGTCTGTTATTTGTTGAATGTGTGGGAACAGAATGAGATGAAGTAAATACCTGCAAGCATCATCCTTCTTACTCTTGTAGTAAGATTCTCACCCATAATGCTAAAGAAGTAATGTTGTATCAAATACGCTACCACAGCATATAAACCAGCTCCAACGTAGATGAAAACACACTCTTTAGTCTTACTCTCCATTCTAGCAGGGTTAGTATAGTAAAAGACCTCAATCATATTACTCATCACAATGGCAAATGTTGGACCAATAAATCCAGAAAGGACTGATCCTACGGCGCCCATTATTGAATAAGGCCACTCCGGAGCATTCATCTTTAAAAGCCGGAAAAAGTAGCCGCTAGGTGCTGGATTTTGCCTATCTGTTTCAGCATTTGATATCATTTCAATACGACCATCAGCACCTGTACTGTACTGATAACTTAAGTTTCTTAAGCTTCCAGATCTAAGGCTGAGAGACTTTGTTGACAACGAATGACTTAGCCGTGTTGAACGTGTGCGATGAGTTGATGGGTTTGAAAAATCACGGTTTCCAGCCATTTCTTGGAACCTAATTAATGAAGCGTAGGCTCCAGGTTTTGAAATAAGTTCTTCATGAGTCCCTGTCTCAACAACTTGTCCTTGTTGAATGACTGCTATTGAATCAACATTTCTAATGGTAGAGAGACGATGTGCAACCACAACAGTTGTCCTACCAATCATTAACCGGTCAAGAGCTTCTTGCACTATACTTTCAGAACCTGAATCAAGGGCACTCGTTGCCTCATCGAGGAGTAGAATCTTCGGGTCTTTCAACATCGCTCTAGCTATTGCAATTCGTTGTTTTTGACCACCAGAGAGTTGAACCCCTCTTTCCCCAACCTGAGTGTTGTAGCCATTAGGAAGAAGGGTAATAAAGCTATGAGCATTGGCTGCTGATGTGGCAGCTTCCACTTCAGTCATGGTTGCATCGGGTTTTCCATAAAGTATGTTTTCGAGTATTGTGGTGGCGAAGAGTGCAGGTTCTTGGTTCACTAAACCAATTTGATCACGCAGCCATCGAAGTTGTAATGTCTTTATATCCACATTATCCAACAGTATTTGGCCTACATAGAGATCAGTATATGACAATTAGATCGATACGTACTAAAGGAACATTAGCACAAGGATAAGGGTTATTTGCATAAGATACCAATGTACATTTCATTTTACTCTTTTCTATACATCTAAGTCATTTCAAGATGGTTTTGTTCTCTGTTTTGACCTTTTGGATCATTTTGTAACCCGTTATCATCAACACTTTTATACATGAATTTAATATTTTAGTATAGACTATATTCTTTTTTTTTTGGTAAACCGGTTTCTTAGGGTATTTTGGTTACAAAATGAGCAAAATGGGACAAAGGCCATCTATTAATGACTCATATGTACGAAAAAGAAAATAAAATTACGAAGACGGGACAAATTAAAAAGTGCATTCTTATTAACGCATAAAATAGTTACAAAAAGATGGGAACAAGGCATTTTTACCGTGATTAGGGTCGTAAAACCTTTCTATCAACGAAACAACTGTGCTTTTCCCCGAGCCACTGCCACCAACCACTGCGACTGTCTTTCCAGCCGGGAAGAAAATGGAAAAATCTCTAAAGATAATGACATCTGGCCGTGAAGGATAACTAAAAGTTACTTCTTTAAACTCGATATTTCCATTGACTTCATCTAGTAACTTCCCGTCTGCAGAGTTATTAGTTATTGTCGGTTTTTGATTGATAATTTCCATCAACTTGTATCCAGCTGATTTTCCTTTGCTAAACGCTCCAAGATTAGAAAACGACTGTCCTAGACTCCTGTCAACATTAACAAATGTTGTTAGTTTATTAAAAAAACAAAAAAACGTATATGTCTGAAAACAACGATGTAACGAAATCTTACATGCCACCAACAATGGCTGAGAATATCGCCGTAAATGCTTTTCCACCATCAGTCTGTCCATTCCTAATAAACACGCCTGCATACCAGAAAACAAGTGCCCAAGACATGCAAGCAATGCCATAAGTACATCCTAGCCCCAATCCCTTTGCCATCCCAGCCTTGTAACCGAGCTTGAGGGTATGTTGAATTGCATCTGAATACGAGTTGAGGGCCTTTGTCTCGCCAACATACGAGTACACTGTCCTAACTTGTGCAATAGCCTGTTGATACAATAAAACAAGGGTTAGAAAAACATAAAGTTAAGAATATTTTTTAACAGTGTTGTAAAAAAGTACATAAAAATTTGAAAACCAAAAGTATTTTCATATATGATCAAATTAGCTGTTGAGTGATTACCACACTATGGAAACATAGGCCAAAAGTTAAGGGGTAAATGTTTAAGGACCATAAGTCCATAAAGAGGTAAAGGGTTATGATTTATCATTAAAGCGCATGCTACGTATTACATATGATAACAAACAATTACATTTACTTTAGTAGCATGGTACCCACAAAGTTAATAATCATTTTATACCAAAGGTAAGTAAAGTGGAATGAACTTATGGCAAAAAAATGCATAAGGTCGTATAATATAAGAGTAAGTGTGCGAATATTTGTCGCTAAAAAAAACTGACCTCTTCGGCGATGATACCAGCATTGGCATATGACTCACGGCTCTTCGAAGTAAGACCAGTGAGCGTATACGCATATAAGCCCCCAGCGAACGCGATCCCTGGGATAACCGCAATGCTGAGTAGAGCTAGCTTCCAAGCTGATACGAAACCAACCACCAATCCAGCCAAAAATGTTGACAAGTAATGTATAAAGTTGCCCACCTAAAATATCAGTATAGTGAAAGTAAGCATTTATTTTTTGGCAAATGATTAAAAAAAGTATCATACTTGACATCATTTCTTCTTGTGGGTAGCGAAATTCTTTTTGTGCTTTTGCGGGTACTTTTCTTTCAAATTCATCTTTTTAGGGTATTTTGCGAAATTTTTAGACATTTTTGCCCCTCTTAGCTAATAGAAATTTTTTTTCCCCGAAGGGCAAAAATGTCACATAGTACCCTAAAAAGGATGAATTTGAAATAAAAGTACTCACAAAAACAAAAAAATTTGTTCGCTACCCATAAAAAAAAATGATAGCAAGTATGATACTTTTTTTTAATCATTTACATTACACAAACTTAAAAAAACACATCACTTTGAAAGCCCGTACAAGGTAATCTTCAAAGATGCTGTTTGACCGGTGCAAACTAAAACACATATGCTAATATGCACCTCAAAAACTATCTATGCTAACATGCGCTCGTGAATGAAAATTTTAATGGATTATCATCATTTCATCATAAATAACCAAACCAAACATTAACAAAAATAACAAACCTTTTCTCCCCCTTTTTAGCTGCATGCAACATTTTTTTTAGTATGTTTACTATATATAAATTTTGACGTGACAGTAAATAAATGCACTTATAAAACATACAGTATATATTTTTTAAAAAAAGTGCAATTAACCTTCTCGCTAATGGCATCTTGAACAAGAAGAGTATCCGTTGAAATACCGAAAACTATATCTCCGGTCCGTGCATCAGTATCGTAAAATCCAACGTCTTGTTTCAAAACTGCTTCTAAGTACCTCTTCCTCAAGGCGCTCACTTGTCGTTCTCCGGTATACATCCAACATCCAATCTCTGTTTATATTTTAAAAAACGGCCAGTAATAATAAAAACGGGTTACAAGTTTTATAAAAGATGATTTAAATTAATGTTACAACATTAAAATAGTAATCTGAACTAGACCAAATGGCACATGAAATGTATAGTACCCACGTGCACTTGATCTGTAGTGAACTAAATTTTTAATAGCAATTATGAATGCCAAAAACAAGTTATATGTATTCAAAAATATTTTAAAAAAAGATAGTACTATATAGAAGTGAGAGGCAATAACGGATCAAGCTCACCTGCATATGATGATACACATACCACTAGTCCAAGATACACAAAATACAAAGCATACTGCATCAATACACAAATAAATAAATAAACTCATTAGATCTAAATAATACTAGTAATAGAAATAAACTCTTTAAAGCTTCTGTTCACTTAGCATACTGAAATTCTTTTTTGTTCACATTGATCATTCGGAACATTGGACTTATAAAACATGACATTTATATTTTTAAATTAACACTTTGAAATTATTAAATAGTAATCTCAATGTTATCTTTTATAGGTCTAAAAATTAAAATGAACAAAAACAATAGGTGTTTAAAAAAAATAAAACCAACAAAATATATCTAAACAATGTAACAGTAGTAATAAAAATATACTAACCTTAGAGACTTCATGTGTCATGGTGGTTAAATCAGTTTGGTTTTTACCAAAACCGTTAACCATTTGACCAAACAAAAGGAAGAAACAAGGCATAGAGGATCCATGAATAATGGCACCAATGCTACCAAAGATCATTAAAATGTAATCCAGCTTATCAGCAAATGAGAACAATTGGTAAAATGGTAGAGTTTGTTGTTCTTTCTTTTTTTCAGGTGGGGTCGGCATTGTCTTTNGTGAGAGCTAGACATCCCTTTCTATGCGAACATCTTGGGGTGGTTCGTGTGGCTTGACTCTTTGCATCTTTCGAATAAGGCAAGTTGCTTCTCGAATGAGTGGGAGGGATGCTATTATGGTCTATATGGAGTTTCCGCAATCGGTTGGTCTTTTCTAATCATTCTCCTAAGAAGGCGATGCTTTAGGACAATATTGTTTCTCAATCGTTCTTGTGGATGTTATCTAGAAATCCTAAGTTTAAATTTAGTTAAGTAGGGTGGTTGCAAAATCCTTTAGCTACTATAGCTTCTTTGTAATTTTTGTTTCTAGTTTTTGCTAGTCTTTTAATAAAAAGCCGCCATTCTTAAATAATAATAATAATAATAATAATAATAATAATAATAATAAAATAAAAACTCCTTTAGGCCTAAGTATGAGTTAGGGATAATTGCTTCTAAATGTATCGAATTTTCCACCTTTTACTATGTTATGTAATGAACTTTTTTTTTTGCTAATGTGTGTATCAAACTGCCTAATCCATCCTATTATGTGGATACTTAACATCGGACCCATTTTTTGCCAACGTGGCACGCTGACTTTCGTTGACCCGTTAAAATAATCCCGTTACCGTTAGAATACCTCGTTTCTCTCACTATAACCCTACCAACACCCCATTATTTTCCCTCCCAAAAAAACGCACACCTTTTTTTTCCCCCCAAATTCACTCTCTCACTCAAACCCTAATTTATAATTACCAGCTACAATCAAACCCTCTTAACCCTATTTTCTTTTTGTTTTTAATGTGATTCAAGGTATGTTTAACTCTTGTATCTCTTAATTGTTGTTTAATTAGATTTTAGAATTTGCCCTAATTTTCAGTTACTTATTTTGTAGAATGGTTATACCTGGACCTGATGGTATTGATTTGGACGTGTGGAATGATGGGATTTTTCTGCTCGAACCTTTAAGATACGAGGATGGTGTGATTTTAAAGATGTATGTGGCCAGGCTATCGTATGAGGAGCTACGAGGGTTGATCAAGAAATCAATTATGGCTATGCATATGTTTGGTATGTATTATAGTCCTGAGTGTGATTTAGATCAGGGGCTAGTCAAAATAGAAAATGACACTGATTTGATTCACATGTATGACCTTTCCAAAAAGCATGGTGGAATAGAGATGTACATTGACCATTGTGACATTGACCTGACCAAATATCTAGCACCCCCTGATCCTAGTACATTAAGTGATGTAACCTCTGCTAAAAGAACAACCCCTAGGAAAAGGTATTGCAATTCATTTACAGATGAAGAAATGATAAATTGGGCTGAAGAGGAGGTTCAAGAAGAGCATGTGGTTGATAATGGTAAGGGTATTGATTATGGTAAAGGGAAAGGTGTAGAGGCAGTTAATAGTGAGAATGATAAGGATAAGGGCAAAGGGAAACAGATATTGACAGTTAGTAGTAGTGAGAGTGATGGGATGCTTTCTAGTGAATCTGATGCTTCTGATGACAGTGACTATTCTAACAAGTCCTTTGATTATCTAAGTCCTGGTGAAAAAGAGCTTATTCAACTTAGAACTAGGAAAGCCAATAGAACTAAGGAAAAATCAATACCTATACCAGACATGACTGCTAATCCTAGTAGGACTAGACCAAATATGTCAAACAGAAGTGAAGTTTTAGTTGAGCATGATGATTTCTTGACTGAGTTGGTAAGAAAATTGAAGGGAGATGATTCTGATGCAAACTTGCAAGACCCTTTTGTTGGTGTTGAATTAACTCAAGACAAGTATCCAGTTCATGATACTTCAACTCATTGGAAATTGAAGGAGCCCAAGGTAGCTATTTATACTTCTTTATACCATTTATATACATATGACTTGAATTATGTATGCATTGAGTTTGGACTCACTTATGTTTTATATTGTGACAGCTTAAAGAAAAGTATACGAGTGCTGCACAATTGAAAGAATGCATCACATACTATGCATTATCCAATGGCTATTCAATATGGTATGAAAGGACTTCCAAAGACAAGATCATTGCAGTTTGTGGACAAAGAAAACCAAAACTCAAAGAACCCGTGCTAGGCAAACAAAGGAAGCAAGTCAGGTACCCTAGTGTCTGTAGAGAAGAAACTCCTAAGTGTAGTTATAGGTTGTATGCTAGATGGATGCATAGTGAGGAAAGCTTCCAAGTTATCTCTTTAAAACCTGAACACACTTGTGTTAGAAATTTTGAGTTTGGGTCATTAATTGATTATAAGTGGCTTGCTAAACATTTTGGTGATAAAATTAGAAAGAATCCAGAGATTAAGTTAAGAGATATAGCTGATTTAGTCAAGAAGAAGTATAATTGTACTGTTACACCTAATCAGTGCAGAGCTGCAAAAACTTTGGCCTTAACAGAGTATGAGAAACTCTAGATGAACACTATGCCTTAATTAGGTCATATGGCAAAGAGCTATTGGATAGTAATCAAGGCTCTACAGTTAAATTAGGAGTGACAAATACTGATGGCAAGACCTTATTTGATAGGTTTTATGTATGTTTTGCTGGGTTAAAGGAAGGGTTTAAGAATGGTTGTAGAAGGGTAATTGCATTGGATGGGTGTTTCCTAAAGAAACCTAATCAGGATGAGATATTGACTGCCATAGGAAGAGACGGGAACAATCACATTTACCCTATTGCTTGGGCTGTGGTTAGTGTAGAAAACAAAGATAATTGGTCTTGGTTTTTGGAATTGGTTTTATAGATGTAAGAATGTTAATGTTGAGGGTGGATCAAATGCCATGAAAATGTTGGAAGTGAGTTAGTGTGTGTGACTTGTGGTCAAACAAGGTGAAGAGAGAGTGAGGAAGGTGGGGTTGGTTTTATATAAAAGATGAGGAGGATGGCTAACCATGGTTAAGCTAAGGGATCTAGTTTAGAGGACAAAATGATAAGGGAGTTGATCTGGAGACTCACATTTTTTATTGGGACACTCAGTTGTACAAGTAATTAATGCACATTGTAAATACTGTACAAATATGTAATGCACACAATAAAATGTCCCAATCAAAAGTATAAGTGTGCAAATCATTTCTCAAATGATAACTCATTAAATTTTATACTCCGTATTTAGAGCAAGGGGTACGGTGACTTGAGCCGTTTCGTCATTTCATTTTTCACATTTACACATCAAAATACATGTTCACTTATCACTCAAGCTATTTCACCTTTTTGAGAATCATCATTTTATTTTCTTTTTCACTTTTTCAAAGCACCTAACTTTTGATTCACTAAAATAAAAATACAAAAAACACAAAATAATAAAAAAAAAATAAAAAAATAAATAAATAACTGTTAAGGGATTTGTTGGCTAGATGGTGAGAGCTAGACATCCCTTTCTATGCGAACATCTTGGGGTGGTTCGTGTGGCTTGACTCTTTGCATCTTTCGAATAAGGCGAGTTGCTTCTCGAATGAGTGGGAAGGATGCTATTATGGTCTATATGGAGTTTCCGCAATCGGTTGGTCTTTTCTAATCATTCTCCTAAGAAGGCGGTGATTTGGGACAATATTGTTTCTCAATTGTTCTTGTGGATGTCATCTAGAAATCCTAAGTTTAAATTTAGTTAAGTAGGGTGGCTGCAAAATCCTTTAGCTACTTTTGTAATTTTTGTTTCTAGTTTTTGCTAGTCCTTTAATAAAAAGCCGCCATTCTTAAAAAAAAAAAAAAATAAAAAAAATAAAAATAAAAAAAAAATTCCTTTAGGCCTAAGGGGAAAAAAATAAATAATAATAATAATAAAAAAAAAAAAAAAAAAAAAAAAAAAAAAAAAAAAAAAAAAAAAAAAAAAAAAAAAAAAAAAAAAAAAAAAAAAAAAAAAAAAAAAAAAAAAACCCTCCTTTAGGCCTAAGTATGAGTTATTAACAGGTGTATGCTGGTCTCACATTTTTCATTCAACATAATAATAATAATAATAATAATAATAATAATAATAAAGACAAATGTCTTCTTCCTCTTGACTACACACAGTTCCACAAACAAATTATAACACTAAACACACACCAAACACAAACACAAATACAACACAAATATCACCAACTGGTAGGTTTTTTGTTTTTTGTTTTTTTTTAATAATAATAATAAACAAATACACAAACTGGCACGACACCAGTTAATTCACGCCGAAAATGGCGGGAGGAAGGGGTAGCGCTGGAACGGCAACGCCAAATTGGGTGACACGTCGGAATGGCGGCATTGGGGTGTGACGACAACGGATGCTCTTATTACTAGATAAAATGAATAAAATACAATAAAACTGAAATATAAGAATACTTATAAAAAGATTTTACGTAAAAAAATCAACTGTAAACGATAAAAGATCATAGATAAATGGACAGAAAGTTAATATATCATAAGACATACGATTGCAATATTTAAATAAAAAACATATTACTCTAACTCGCGTATAATCAGAAAAATCTTAGACTCGTGTTTGATGTGATTTATTTTAAAAAAAAGTTGTTGTGATTTCCCAAGTACAAGAAGTGAAGTAGCGAGCATTGCCGAACTTGACTAACTGCTTGAAAGAATCACGGGGCAGAACAAAAATAATTTAGTGTATATTGATGGAAGAAAAATGATTGTTGTGCCTACTAATCATGCCTACAAATGTACCCAATGATTTGATTGGTTGATTTTAAAAAATGATTGGTGGAAATTTGGAGAGAGAAAGTACATAATACAATTGTACAAGTGATTTATGCATTATGTATGTTTTTAGGCTTGTGTTGTAAGTCTTGCGATGCTTTTTTTATTTTTATTTATTTATTTATTTAGTTATTTTTTTTCAAAAGAATGGAGGAGGTCCATTAAATATGAAAAATAATCGCACAATCTTGCATGAGTTCACAACCATGAAAACCAAACGGTGCTAATTTCTACATAACGGTCGTGCACGGCTTGCATGAAATTGAGAGAGGTCACTGGTACGTTACTATAATTTTATTTATACATTACCGATTCAATTATAACTTTCATGTCTTGTTCAAATTTGTGGTGTGTAAATCAATTATTTTGCCGTGCTAGTCTCGTTATTTGAGCATCCGGTACGGTGGCGCCATCGCCTATGGCACAAGCCACTATGTAAACAAAATTTATTAAATGGACAATGTAGATTACCTGATTTTGTAAAAATCATCACTAAGATTTTACCTTTCACTAAAAATAAAATTTACATAAATGCTCCATACCTTTTAGAATGAAAGATAACCGATCTATTACAAAGTAAAAATAAAAATAAAAAGTCTAAAAAGTGTTCCTGGGCTGACAAGTGTCTCCTACTTATTTTATTTAAAAAATCTGTATAAGGGCAAAATAGTAAAATTACCCGTTTTTTCTTTTTCCACCTCAAATTTCAAACGCACATATCTCTTAAACGACAAAGTTTTTGAAAAAACCGATTTCACCTTAATTTTTAAAATTTAATTCTCTTTAATTTGGTATAAATTTTGTTAAAAATTTCGAAATTTTTTTTTACATACGAAATGGGTGTTAATTTTCTTGATTTTTTGGGCATTTTCGACCTTATTTTGTACCATCATAAATGCCGAATCGTGAAAATTTTAAAATATGAAAGTCGTAGATTTTGGTTCACTCTTTAGCCAGAAATTTGAATCACTCAAATCCAATATGATATGAGTGAGATATCGTACGTTAAAGATGACGTTTTACTCATATTTGTTGCACACAACGTGTTTGATGAAATGTTTAGCTTAGATTTTTTGTCTTAAAATCGAGTTAAATGCACTAATTTTTGTACAACAATGCACCTTTAGTCATTTTATTAATGTAAGATTCAAAAAGTTTATTTTTTTTTTATTTTTTTTTAACTGATGAACCTTATTAACTGATTTTTAAAAAAGACATTTTGTTCATCAGTTACTTTGGTTCATCAATTTCAGGTTCATCAATTTTTTCAGATTCATCAATTTCAGGTTCATCAAATTTGATCAAATGTTTGGGTTCATCAATTTTTTCAGGTTCATCAAATTTCAGGTTCATCAATTTCAGGTTCATCAATTTTTTCAGGTTCATCAATTTCAGGTTCATCAAATTTGATCAAATGTTTGGGTTCATCAATTTTTTCAGGTTCATCAAATTTCAGGTTCATCAATTTCAGGTTCATCAATTTTTTCAGGTTCATCAATTTCAGGTTCATCAAATTTGATCAAATGTTTGGGTTCATCAATTTTTTCAGGTTCATCAAATTTCAGGTTCATCAATTTCAGGTTCATCAATTTTTTCAGGTTCATCAATTTCAGGTTCATCAAATTTGATCAAATGTTTGGGTTCATCAAATTGATCACAGTTCTTTTCAGGTTCATCAAATTTCAGGTTCATCAATTTTTTCAGGTTCATCAATTTGATCAAATGTTTGGGTTCATCAATTCTATTTAACAAAACAAACTGATAGTTTTGGTAAACTGAAAATAACTTGACCAATTAGTGCATTTAAATGTATTTTTATATGAAAAATCTCTTTTAGTCATTTTATCAAACACTTTGTGTGCACTAAATATGACTAAGACGTCATCTTTAACGCGCGATATCTCACTCATATCATATCGGATTTGAGTGATTCAAATTTCTGGGTAAAGAATGGCCAAGAAGCTACAACTTTCGTGTTTTAAGTTTTGCAAAATTCGGCCTTTAAACTAGACAAAATTAGAGCCGAAAATGCAAAAAATTTCAAGAAAATCAACACACACTTAAAAAGTTGAAAATAAAAAGTTGTGATTCATATATCATAATGCATACCAAATTAAAGAGAACTGAATTTAAAAAATTATGGTGAAATCGGTTTTACATAAAAGTTTGTCGTTTGAAAGTTATTTACGTTTAAAGTTTTGGGGTGGAATAAAAAAAGAGGTTAAAAGGACCAAAATACCCCCTAACCGAATTTAATAAGAAAAAGGGAGGGAATGGGTGGAGGACACTTGTCACATTCTAAGTGGCTTTCTAGCCTTTTTAATTTTGTATACTTTTTAAAGGATCGCAACTCTTAGATGAAATTACGTAACCTTCCCTAGAGCCCATATTTGCATCAAAAATTAACATAAATGTATAGTAATTTATTTGTATATGTTTAAAATATGTTATGAGTAAAAACCAAGGTTGCAAAAATCGTGAATCGGTAGCTGGGCGGTCGACCCCCCTGTAGCTTGTAATCGGTCTAGGCGGGATTAATCGGTGATTAATCGGTTTGGCATTTTCGACAAGTTTTCTTTATTTCCGGCAAGTTTTAGGTATTTCCGGCAAATTTCAGGTATTACTGACAAGATTTTTCTTAAAAAACATCTTGAAATAGATATAAACAACAAGTATAACTTATTAAACCATTTTACGGTGAGTTTTGTGAATTTCTAGCAAGGTTTGAAGGTTTCAAACAAGCTTGACCACCGTAGACCGTCAGTAACCGTCGTTGACCACGGTTGACCGAGTTGTTTGACTGATTTACACAAATCGGCAAGGTTAGTGACCTTGTAGCACCTAATCGGCGATTAATCGGCCTTGTAGGCCTTGTTTTGCAACACTGGTAAAAACTATAAACGATTTAAATGAGATCTTACATAAATATTTTTCACATAAAACCCTGCACCTCGCAACACAACGTGGGTTAGGGGTGAGCAGAAAAACCAAAAAAGTCAAATAAACCGAAAACCGAAACCGAAGCGAACTGAACATAACCGAACCGAACTAATAACCAAACCAAATTTATCAAAACCGAACCAAACCGAACTTTTAATTCGGTTCTCGGTTTGGATATGGTTTTGGTAATCAAAACCGAAAACCGAATTCATATAAACTTATATAATTTTTTATATTTATATATATAAAAAATAATAAAATGTTATATTTATATTTATATTTATATTTATATTTATATATATATATATATATATATATATATATATATATATATATATATATATATATATATATATATAACAATAAAATTTTATCCTAATTATTAAAAAATATCTTTTATGTTTGAAATAACTTTTTTGGCTAAATATATTTGTATATATATATATATATTTTTTAAATAAAGTGTGTAATTCGGATTAAACCGAAAACCGAACCGAACCAAACCGAACTAGAATTCAACCAAACCGAACCGAAAACCGAATTTGAATTCGAATTCTAGTTCGGTTTGGTTTGGTTCACGGTTTGACCTTAAAAAAACTTTTAACCGAACTAACCGAACCGAATTAACCGAATAACCGAAAACTGAACCAAAGAACACCCCTAACGTGGGTGAAACTTCCTCTTGTTCATAAAATTTTAGGCTAACATTGACTTTTGGTAGTTGCTTAAGGCTACGTCCGGTCCACTAAACACCCTTTCGACAGCCCAAAAACTACAGAGTGGGTTTGGTAGAGGTTGGATGCATATTTACTGCCGCCCCCCCACATAGTGCGAATAGACATGTTAAATTTCAGTTATTTCACCCTCAAGGCTCAAAGAGGCTTTGTAGAAAACGTTTTTACCTACATCAGCAAAGCAAACATTCTCCTTTTTTAGTAGTGAACAGGACTCAAATATACTTATAGGGTGTCATAACATAGCACTAAATATGGATTTTCACTAAAGTTGACAACTTGACATGTAATTTAACTTGACAGTAAATTGAATATATTTTGGCTTTTTCACTTTATATTACGTTTTATGTCTGTTTTTTCTTCTTGATACCATTTATCCCATATAATTTGTTCTATATCAATCAAGTTTGAATCCATAGTTACCACACACATGTTACAACTTTTATGAGAAAGCTTGTGTATTTTCAGCTTTGTAATATGCTAATCAGTATGAAAAAGTAACATACAAATTAAACATAACATTTTTTATAAAGGTAAAAGAAAATATAGAGAATAACAACTTTGGAGATGTCCATTGAATGTAGTTATAAATAAAGGAACTACTAATCATCATCAAGTTGATGTCCAACTTCACCTTTAGACATCTAATGTGTGCTTTCCATGTTCCATGGCACCTCCCAATGTCTAAAAATGGCATTGCGTTGTTTAATATTAATACTTTAATGACATTGTTAAACCAGATACTAATAGCTCAATGGTCAAAAATTTTAGTAGGATTGGTTTTGCCATCCAAAAGGGGGTTGCGGCGCAACTTGTTGCTCGTTTGCATGCCATCTTATTGTAATCCGTTAAATTGTTTTTAGTAATATATATATGATTAGGTTGTCAAAAAAAAAAAAAACTCTTCTTCCCGTGTTTGTTACTTGGCCACTACCGTGACACACCATCACTACTAGTCTTTTTGTCATTTAAAAGGATCCATATTAACCTAAAACGCGACAAAGGCCTCTATTCCTTCTGCAAGATAAATAGATTACTCATCGCATCATATTGGATATCTTATATTATCACATGTCATAATAAGCACCACTTGTTTAGAGGCATATCATCATTAAGATTTGAGTAATTTTTTAAAGATTTTGGGAAACTCACAAGTAGCATTTGTTAATGCATTAATGTTGTAGGTAAAGTAGACATAGCCATAAAAGGCCCGGCTCTTAAAAGGGTGACCCAAAAGAGTGTGTGGAAAATTAGTCTCCTTTCTATGCTCTTTTTTGCTTTTCTTTAGTTGACCAAAAATGTTGCCAATTTGCACCAAATTACATACACCGTGTTTGTAATAATTAGACCCACCCAATTTCTATGCTTTGTTGTTAGCCCACAAACAATAATAAAAACGAATATCTATAAGTTTATTAGGCAAAAGCTATGCAATCGCGGGCCAACGAAAATCTGTTATGAGATACAATTTTATCAAGAGCAATCATACAATATATTGTTGCACGACTGTCAATGAAATGTTATGTCTTAGATATTCATGTATATTGCAAATTTCAGATTAGCTTCTTATGGATTGGACAGCAAGAAAATTCTTCGTTGTGACTCGTTACCTTACCTTTTAGATGTGCCTACTTTTCGGAAAAAATAAAGACATGGTATTCTTTATCTATATGTTTCCTAAGAACAAATTCAATGCCTAGGCGTAAGGTGAAACTTTTTTGGATTATGGACATGGGTTTTGATGTGAGAATTAACGAAAATAACACATGGAATGGATTGGAAAACGAAAAAAACAAAAGAATAGAATAGTAGATCAGTAAATTTGGCAATTTGAATACTCAGCATAAACCCAACAAGTTGCAAAACCCACAGAAAAATAGCAAGAGCCCAGTTTCATTAACATAGGCTACCCAAAGTCCAACCCAACTTAAGGCCCAGATTTTTTTGCCCCGCAATACATAAGTAAGATTTGGAGAGGAAAATTCAAATGCATACTTTTATTTTGATACATAAATCCTCATCATCCATCTAATTTGATCTAATAGTGCGGATTAACTGAAGATTTAATATGCAACCTAAGTCCATGTTTTTTTTATTGTCTTTTTCTCTTTCTTTTTATTCACTTGTTTTTTACCTTTTTCTTTTGTTGTCTTTTTTTTTTCTTCTTTCCTACTCACGTTTTTTTTTTTTTTTTTTTTTTTTTTTTTTTTTTTTTTTTTTTTTTTTTTTTTGCCTTTTTTTTCTATTCACGCTTTGCTTTTTTTTTTTCTTTTCTTTTTCTTTTTTTCTTGGTCCGTCCTTTTCTATTCACGTTTTTTTTTTCTTTTTCACGTTTTTTTTAATAAACATTTTTTTAATTCACTTTTTTTTCTTTTTTTTTTATAAAAAAAAAATCACGTTTTTTTTTTAATTCACGTGTATTTTTTAAAAAAAATTCACGTTTTTTATTTTAATTCACGTTTTTTTTCACTTTCTTACATTTTCGTCCGTTTTCATCCGATTTTGTCCGTTTTCATACGTTTATACACGTTTTCGTCCGTTTTCAGACGTTTTCATCCATTTTCTTTCGTTTTCGTGCATTTTTCATATGTTTTCATCCGTTTTTAGACGTGTTTTTACGCTTTCATACGTTTTCATCCGTTTTCTTGCGTTTTCATCCGTTTTCATTCATTTTCGTCCATTTTCATCCGTTTTCTTTCGTTTTCGTCCTATTTTTCATACGTGTTTTTACGCTTTCATATGTTTTCGTCCGTTTTCATATGGATATTCATAATATCACCCAAGCGATATTCTGAATATCACAAGGGATATTCTGAATATCACAAGTGATTTTCTGTATCACATGTGATATTTTGTGATTTTCTGAATATCACAAGTGATCTTCTGAGTACCACAAATGATATTCTGAATATCATAAGTGATATTCTATGATATTCAAAAAATCACAAGTGATAGATATTCAGAAAATCACAAGTGATATTCAGAATATTACTAGTGATATTCAGAAAATCACAAGTGATATTCTGAATATCAATTGTGATATTCTGAGTACCACAATTGTTTGTTTACTTATGTTTTCGTTCGTTTTCATACGTTTTTGTCCATTTTCATATATTTTTGTCTATTTTCATATGTGATTTTACGCTTTCATACGTTTTTGTGCGTTTTCATACGTATTCGCTCGTTTTCTTACGTTTTCGTCTTAACTACATATAAAGGTATTTTGCAAAAGATAAGTGTAAGGGAAATCCAAAATTGTTTTCAAAGAACGAATTGAACGTGAACGATAACAATATTAAATAAATATACATATTAGTATTTGTTTGAGTCAAATGCTTATATCGAGTCATGAAGAAGTTTTGCAAGAATTCCAGGAATTAAAGCATGAGGTTTTTTTAGAAATTTTCCAGAAACAAAGTATAAAAATTATGTCAGATCAATTCTGACGGCGTCAGGCATCATCTGACGACGTCAGGTATTATTTTCTGGAAAATTTTGCAAGTTTCGTTTTTCTGCCGGAATTGTAAAGTTTCATAAAATCCATATTTTATAAACTCCAGGAATCTGCAAACATTCATTCCACAAGCATTATATCTTTACTTGCTTTCTAGGATTTAATTTTATGTAGAATTTACCGCCGATTTTACGCGAGCTTTCTTGTTTGTTTGTTTCCTCAGATTTAACAGGTTATATTGAACAAGAAAGATGTACATGGATAATCAAGCTTTTGGTGCTGCTTTAATTTTGAAGCTTCTACATTTTCTTGGAGGAGGATTTAACCATGTTACTACATTATCCACACCGAACGAATCAGGGGAGTATTTGTTTCATTCTTTCACTCTGTACTTTTACATCTTTTAATTAAACATTGGGGACAATGTCCGGCTTAAGTCTTAGAGATTACAATTGCACTTGATTTTTGTTTGTTTAATAGTAAATGTGTAATAAAACTAAGAGAAACACTTGTTAGGGTAATTTTAACACCAAATTTAAATTTTTTTGCGACATATAGGAGTGAAACTTTAGTCTTAATAAGCGTCTCATGGATAGGAGTTATATGACTAGCACAAAAAACCGTACCACTTAAAAAAAAATTCACCCCAAATATGTGAGGTTCGCCTCTAGATTTGTTAGGAAAAGCCTTAGTGCTTATGAGTGTACCGGTAGTATTTAGATTCTAGAACTTGCGTTAGTGATTCATCCCGAGACCACAAGTGAGACTACATTCGTGTAGTTAAAGATTTACTACGTGATAAGAGGCATTAAGATAACCCATGTTTTTAAGCCTGTTTTTATATAATTACATTGACTTCATTGGTCAAGTAATTTTCCCACACCTTAGCGATGTACTCATTCTTAGTACACGATACCCCTAGTACACCCCTCAAAGCCTATCTTTTTCGCTTCTAACTTTAAGCATTTTACTTAAAGAAAGAATTTGTTTACAATCCACCCCCAAATGTACACCCAAATCGCCTTAGCCTTCCTTGTATGCACTCATCTTTAGTGCATTATTGTTACAACATTTGTTCAAACCCTTTGTTAATTGTCTAATTGATTACATGGTTGTTAAGTCGAGCCATATCTTGTACATATTGTTTTGGGACGATTGGGACTCATGGGTAAAGTACTATTGTAATGAAGTAATGGGGAAGAACATCAATTATTACCCCCATATGTGCACAAATATTTTAAAGTACTCCAAGTGTTTTGATTATCTTAATTCGAGTCATTAGAATAGTTATTTGTAAAGTATGTAAAAGTTCAAGTGTAAGGTGA
>LBNU01004254.1:41061-68155 GCA_014162995.1 Artemisia annua | reverse complement strand
AGAAACATGAATCGGATGTGTACTACGGTTAAATGGTTGTATTTAATGCATAAGCCACTGTTTACGAGGCCTATGATCGATGCTAACTTGTCATCATAGGAAGAGATAAGAGCTTATAGAGTTGGGGAAGATCGTACACGGCCCCACGAATGGTATTAAGGAATACAACCCGTCACCCACGCAATTGTAACAAACTTATTAATCAATAAAAGATAACTAGGGAGTAATGAAATCTAAGTAAACATGCTTTTCTCCATATTAGAAGTTCTCACATTTATTTAATTGTTATTTTATTTTTATTGCATTTGTAGTTATTTGGGTTAGTTGACTAGCAACTAATTCCGCCCACTCTTCCGATACCCGAGATTTTTACTTGCTTTCCATAAAATATAAAAATACAAAAAGAATCATCCCTCGCCTCTAGACCTAGTTTAATTAGTTTCAATCCTAACGAAAACTATTCCCCAAGTAGAACGATCAATCCCCCGGTACTTGCCACTACACTATACTACATCGGTCAGGTACACTGCCTGGTGGGGATTGCAAGCTTCTCAAGATCCCTTGAGAGGTAAAACCTTTTGCAAGGTTGCAAAACCACGCATCAATCACAATTGATATTCAGAATATCACTTGTGATTTTCTGAATATCACTGGTAATATTCTGAATATCACTTGTGATTTTTTGAATATCACAGAATATCACTTATGATATTCAGAATATCATTTGTGGTACTCAGAATATCACTTGTGATATTCAGAAAATCACAAAATATCATATGCGATATTCAGAAAATCACTTATGATATTCCGAATATCCCTTGTGATATTTAGAATATCACTGGGGTGATATTCTGAATATCATAGAATATCACTTGTGATATTCTTAAACGTATGAGAACGTCTGAGAATGGCCAAAAACATTGAAAAACGGACGAAAACTAATGAAAACGACGAAAATGGAAGAATATGTACGAAAACAGACGAAAACATATGAAAGCGTAAAAACACGTATGAAAAAAGAAGAAAACGTATGAAAAATACGACAAACGCGAAAGAAAACGGATGAAAATGGTCGAAAACGAACGGAAATGCAAGAAACTGGATGAAAACGCAAGAAAACGGATGAATATGTATGAAACGGACAAAAACGTATGAAAGCGTAAAAACACGTCTAAAAACGGATGAAAACGTATGAAAAATGGACAAAAACAAAAGAAAACGGATGAAGACGTATTAAAACGAACGAAAACGTATGCAAATGGACGAAAACGTATAAAAACAAACGAAAACGTAAGAAAACAGACGAAAACGTGCGAAAACATAAGAAAACGGACGAAAATGTATGAAAACGAACAAAATGTATGAAAACTGACGAAAACGTAAGAAAACGGGCGAAAACGTATGAAAACGGGCGAAAACGTATGAAAACAGTNAACGGATGAAAACGTATGAAAAATGGACAAAAACAAAAGAAAACGGATGAAGACGTATTAAAACGAACGAAAACGTATGCAAATGGACGAAAACGTATAAAAACAAACGAAAACGTAAGAAAACAGACGAAAACGTGCGAAAACATAAGAAAACGGACGAAAATGTATGAAAACGAACGAAAATGTATGAAAACGGACGAAAACGTAAGAAAACGGGCGAAAACGTATGAAAACGGACGAAAACGTATGAAAACAGTAAAAAACGTATGAAAGCGGGAACAAAAATGAACTAAAAGAAAGTGAATTAAAAAAAAGTGAACTAAAAGAAAAGTGAATTAAAAAAAAACGTGAATTGAATGGACAACAAAAACGAAAGAAAAAAAAAAGAAAAAAAAAAAGAAGCTACGTGAATTGAAAGAAAAAAAAAGAAAGAAAAAAAAATGAATAATAAGAAAGACAAAAAGAAAAAAGGAAAAAAAAAACATGGACTTATGTTTCTCCATTTAATCTTATGTTAATCCCCACCAATAGATCAAACTAGATGGGTGGTGGGGATTTGTCCCTTGGACCCTTGGTATGCACCAAAATTAGAGTATGCAAAATAAAGTGCCTCACATTTGGAATGCGTTAGTAAGTGGTCAAGATGATACAGTGAAGATGAGTGTTTTGTGTATTTGAAAATGCAAGTCACAAAATGAAAGGATGTTTTTTTTTTAATCCCCATGAAGAGAGGAGTATCGAATCCCTCCTCCTTTCAGTCCAGTTTGAACTCGTCCTAGCAACGAACACCTTCCTAGTGCAAGGCTTTGCTTTGCCTTTCCACTAGAATCCTTTTCCACCCTTATTTGTTAATAACGAGTTTTCTTTAAACATTTCATATTTAGAAAAATGACATTTAGTGAACTTACATCTTCTGTAATTGCACATTCTAATTATCTGAAACATGATATGTGATGTTAAATATGTAATTTTTGGTGTTCAATTATGTACACTTCTATTTTGCCGCTGAGTTTGTATCATGTCAATAGTTTTCACTAATGAGTAATGCGATTCGAATCAATAATAATAACGTGTACCTATGTCTGCCTTAAAAATGAAAAATAAAAATATGTGACATTTAAAATAACATGTTTGACATTGCGAAGGGGCATTTATATATATCCCCAAGAAAACTTCAGCATTTACATATATCCCAAAACATGCTTTAATAACATTGTACATCATGCATTAAAAACTTGTGTTTAAAGAAAATATATATTTTTCGAAGTTTTTTTTAGCATATATGTAATTCCCCCCCCCCCTCGCGAAAATAATGTAGCTATACATCATGGGCATACTTGAGGTATGAACATGTTATTGTAAGATCAAGTATCAAATTAGTTTGATATCAACTTGCTAAAACTAGTTTAAATCAGAGGTGGTATTAACCAGTCGTTTAGAAAAAAAGGATATCCTTTAAGATGGTAGTGCTCGCGTCAATCTTTCATAGATAAGAGAGTTTTATCTAGGGCCTGTTTGGTTAAGCTTATGAAACATAAGCCCATTTGGGCTTATATTTCAGAAGCCCCAATTTTCTGGCTTATTTTGAGACTTGTTGGTATATAAGTTTATTATGACATAATAAACTTATATAAGTCCACAAGTCTCAAAATAAGCCGAAAAATTAGGCTTATGAAAGATAACCGAAAAATTAGGCTTATGAAAGATAACCGAAAAATTCGGCTTATATTTCATAAGCTCTATTTTTTCTGCTTATTTTGAGACTTGTGGGCTTATATAAGTTTATTATAATAAACTTATATAAGCCCAAAAGTCTCAAAATAAGACAGAAAATTGGGGCTTATGAAATATAAGCTCAAATAGGCTTATGTTTCATAAGCTTAGCCAAATAGACCCCTAGTTTGAGTTTGTGTGATGGTGAGTAAAAACCTCACAAACTAATTGACCAAGAAGTTTATCTGACTTAATTTTATGTGACGGTAAACTCAAACATTACAAATTAGTTAACCACAAAGTCAACTAAAAAAATTTGTGATATAAAATTTAACCGCATATATCTAAATCAAAATGTGAACAAAATAATTAATGCATATTTTGAATAAATATGACATTATACTATATATTAAATGGCATCGTGTGCGACGCCGTTTTAGGTAGGGCTTTTCCCGCCATTTTTCCTGGGCCATTTTTAGCCTGCCTACATTGATCCATATCCATAGCGACTGGGTTTAACCCATCAAAAAATGAGATAAAGTCGCCACTCCTTCTTCCACTTTCCAGATTATTCGTCTCCCATCGATCACTCACCATAACAAGATCCAAAAACAAAATCAAATGAAATCCAGAAAATCAAAGAATAGTAGAGGCTATGATGGAGCGACATCAGATACGTGGTTATTTTTCTTTAACTCTTTGATTATTGATATGATTTTTGGGTTTTTGATAATTGGTGCAAAAAGATTAACTCTTGACTGTTGGTATAGTTAATATAATTAAATCTTTGTCCATCGAATTTCACTAATATATTATGTACAATTTTTATGATTTGTGTGATTAGGGTTTTGATTTGGTATTACGTGATTGTCATAAAAAGTTGAATGGCGAATCGATGAGGAAAAGAAGCCCTTTGGTTCCGGTTGGATTTTGCAACCCAGGTATGAAATTAAATATCTAATTATATAAGAAAAACCAGGGGTCTTAGGTTTTATGTTTTGATTATTTGGAATTTATTTTCTTCTCTTTATGTTTTAAGGTTGTTGCATAAATGATGCAGAATCAGAAGAAGAAGAAGGACCAGTGGTGTGAAAAATTCAGCTAGCCATGTGGGTATGTTTGTTTACCGATTTTGAAATAATACTCATATTAAGTTTACACGACATGATAATTTTAAGGTTAATTTGGAACATGCAATGATATATGCACCCTTTTTTGGCGGTTGTAGATTGTTCATGGGCATGATTGGATGATGTACCTTTTACAAAGCTACGATGTCCTGCGAAAGTGAGTTCCAATTGTAAATGAGTGGCAGATATTGTGTTATCAATATTATTGCATGATTCAAATGTGATATATGAGCTTATTATTACCTGTCATGGCACCGTAAGATTTTTTTATGCTTCATTTACATGATTAACATATACGGGTGGTTATGGCACAATGTAAGGTAGGGGTGAGCAAATGGACCGGATGGACCGGACCGACCGACAAAACCGACCGGACCGGACCGAACCGGACCGGACCGACCACATTCGGTCCGGTCCTCGGTCTAGGATTTTTGGCTAATTCGGTCTTCGGTCCGGTCGGTCCGGTTCGGTCCGGTCCGGACCGACCAAAAACCGAAAAAACATGCCAAATCTTGCCTATTTGGACCGGACCGACCGAAGACCGGACCGGACCGAACCGGACCGGACCGGACCGACCACATTCGGTCTCGGTCTCGGTCCGGGTTTTTACCTTAATTCGGTCTTCGGTCTTGTCGGTCCGGTCCGGTCCGGTCTCGGACCGATGCTCACCCTTAATGTAAGGTACTCGGAAGAGTAAGTATGCTGTCCAAATCCATTTTCTTAGTAGATGGAGATAGGAACGATGTGACTGTCATAGACCTTGGAAGAAAAAGTACAAAGGGTATATTTCTTTTTATTCTTTTCGTTTTTCCCGTAATTTAAGATCTAATAGTTTTTTTTACTGATGTGAGTTCAGTATCTTCCAAAATTTAAAATGACAGATATAGCATGGGTCATACAACATATTAAGCTAATTACAGATATAGCATTTAAATGATACATGTAGCAGTCGTATGCAGAGACATGAGAATACAAAACGAAAGTTAGTATACTTTAGGCTAATTACATGAAGTCGCATTTTATGGTGTTCTGTTGCACTAACTCGCATTTTTTTCTCCCTTTTTTGGCAGGACCTTTATCCGATAATTTACTGCTTATTGTTGGTGACATTTGGAACTAGGGAAAATGAGGGAAAATGGTAACTATCTTCTTACTTCCAAATCAAAACTTTTTTTTTACACTTATAGGTTTATATATTATTTTTACAATGGTATCTTAATTGAGATATTTTCTATACCAATAGGTGAAGTTTACAGCTGAGGAGCTTCGTAGAAGCATAGATTACAACCACGACATTCGTAGCATGTCTGTTATTGCTCATGGTGATTACGGTATGTAAACAACTTTTTTACTGCATTAACGTTCTGTAACGTGTCTCATAAGGATGCCACATTTTTTAAATAACTACATGATGGTTTCTACGTATTATATGTTTCTGATGCATCAGATACTTATTTGTTGTGTTGTGTCGATCGGAATTGACATAAAAGGTGTGTGCTTATTTCGTGTTTGCTTCTAGAATAGACAATGTCATAGTAACTTTATGTGGTTTTATTGCAAAAAATGAAAACGTCAAGCTTCTAAGTGTATTTTGAAATCTCCAAATATTAACTATCAGAAAATGCAAAGGTTTATAGAAAAAGGAAAATGGAGATTTTTGTAACAGATTTATGGTTGTTACAATTTTTAAATCGTCTATTATTGAGATTGATTTGTACATCCGATTGTTATTTAACCGTAACTCTGTTACAATTTTTAATGCTTATATAACAATCTGTTACCAGGTAGCAACGTATCAGCTGGCTTGCCTGCCTTAGTCAACCATATGCATTCATTTAATCGAGGTAAATGCTTATACAAATAAAAGATTATAGTCATTTTAATTCCTTTAGGCGTCTTCTTACAGATATTAACAAATACCTACAAAAGGCTACCGTCTCCCGACGTTTGCGTAACACACGTGGGTTCTCGACAGTTGAGTGTAAATTAACAAATCAGTTGTTGCTTTGTTTGGTTGTTGTAAACACTGGACGGCCAACGGTTTAGGTTACACTAAATGTTGGTTATCTGTGACTGCGCATCGAAGTTAGAGAAAGGGCTCACACACATAGACGGAACTTGAACATTTATTTTGGGGGGGCCGAATTTATTTTAGGGGGGCCGAATCGGGGATTTGTTTGTAACCACAACTAAATTACCCCTAAAACCTATAATTTTACACTAGGCGCCGCAAAGTTTGGGGGGGCCGGGGCCCTCCCCGTTCCCTTAATAGTTCCGTCCATGCTCACACAGACCCCTTCATCCAATAAAAATATATGGGATATGGTATTGTCCTTCCAAGCTAAACTCATTAACTAAAAATCTGTAACCGCTTAACAGTTCTGCATACACATTAATAAATTTGTTTTGCCAGTGGTAACAGCGTTACTTTAAGCCTCTGGAACGAAATGGAGACTAAGTTTGAATTGCAACTTGCTATGGAGTTAGAGCAACCTATTATCATGGCGGTAAGCTCATGTTTGGCTAAGTGATTCGGATGCATGATACAACTGTCAGGAACCCAACCACGTTTTACTATCTCAACCCTCAAATCCCAGAGGCAAACTACATCCGTCCAGTGTAAGTATATCACATCGTAGGCATTGGCAAAAAAAAATAAAATGAAATGGATATCCTTTAATTCCTACACACCCCATTTCTCAACTGAAGCAACAGGAAAAAAAGAAGCAACAAAAGACATGGCCCCATCATCTGTCAGAAAACAAGTATTCGAAGGTTCAGCGCAAGAAGAATAAGTGCCACATCCTAAGAAAGCCAAAACAGATGCTGAACATGCTGATGATTAGCAACACAAGATGGTCTACAAGCTTTTGTATCACAACCATGTAAAGGTTAAAAAAAAACTAGCAATGTCGAATCTGTATGACTGTTGTAAAAAAAACTTAACAACGTAGTATCGGTAGGAATGTTGTCTAGAAACCTTAGAAGGTTTAGGTGCCCGAATTATACAGTAAGGCACAAATTTTGGGCAGTCTTTGCAGAGTTACGCTGCAATAAAATTACCGCAGAAAGTAAAGTGCCCAAGAGCACATTTTGATCACCGTTTATGTTATGCATATATCATTGTTATCTACTTTTACAGCAAGTATACTAAGATTCAAACACACCACATGTTGTTCAGTTCGTGTTTGGTATACACATGCAAACAATAAGTGACCGCAAATGAAACACCATGTAACAGACCTGATAAAACAGGTTAACAAACTGGTACAGTCACACACGATTTGTCAACCAATAACATAGGAAACATTTAATTCATATTTGAGGCAGCAGAAGACGCGGCACGAGCTTATTATTCTAATTTATTTCTACAAAATCGGCTCGCCAAAAAACCAACGGAAAAAAAAACAGGCCCGCCCGCAACGCGGCGGCCCGTCGCCATTCTCGTTATAAAGTTTAAAATGGATAAATATGAAGTTTATTAAAAAATTTAAATAAGCCGATAAACATTTAAAAAAAAAAATGTAATCCAAAATTCCAAACACTCCTTATCGACGTAATAAAAATCGGTTAGGAATTTAGGATTATACTCAACCCCAAACAAACACCATCTTTCCCTTGCTTTCACATTTCAACTCATTATAATCAACCACACTCAATCAACCAAATCAAATAAAATCAAATCACTATCATCTATTTAAATAACCAAATCCATTTCCATTTATATCATCACAAAGCCCAATCACTCAACCAAATAAAATAAAATAAAATCACATGAATTAATAACAACAACCTAGGGTTTTATAAAAAAAATTATCAAATTAAAATTTTTAAAAAAATGAGTTCACAAAAGAAACGAAGTGGTATACAAATAGAAGCGTTTAAACACCGTGTGGTTGTGGATCCGAAATATGCAGAGAAGACGTGGAAGGTTCTGGAGCATGCGATTCATGAGATTTATAATCGGAATGCTAGTGGTCTTAGTTTTGAAGAGCTTTATAGGTCTCTCTCTCTCTCTTTTTTTTTTTTTTTGGTGTTTATATGTTATCGTGTTTTTCGTATTAGGAGATAACGATTAGGTAAGGTGTGTTTTATTTAGTTTGTGGAAGAGGATAGGAGCTTTTAAGAGTATTTAGCATTTAGTGTTTAGCGTTTTACGGCTGATGACTCGTTTGGTAAGGAGCGTATAGCAATTTGTTAGCGTTTAGGTTATTACTGATACATCTACGCTACCAAACACTTTTATAAAATAAAAGTGGCGCTAGTTTTGCTGGACATTACCTAGACTGTGTTTGGCGATGAGGTTACTGGAGCGTTTAGAATATAATGCTTGTTTGGCTTTTTTATTTTTTTGAAGTGCTGCTATTTGTAATGCTAATATAAGAGCGTTTAGCATTAGTGTTTGACTTTTATGTCATTTTAGACTTTATAATTACGTATATAGCTGTGTTACTCATAGGTTTTATAAAACAAACAACTACCGTCAGTTTTTGCCAAACATATGTGCTTATGCGTTTAACTTTAGAAGTTTGTTTAAAAGCTACTATTTGAAGCGCCAATAAAAGAAGCGTTTAGAGTTTGACTATTACGTGATTTTACACTTTATAATTTACGGATTCAACTGTGTTACCAAAAGGTTTTATACAACCAACAGCTACTACTAGCTTTGCCAAACATATGTGTACTTAATGGATTAATTCTTTGTGAAGAGGCTTTTTATGTTTGGTTTTTTAGGAGTAGTTTTATTACTGATACATCTACGCTACCAAACACTTTTATAAAATAAAAGTGGCGCTAGTTTTGCTGGACATTACCTAGACTGTGTTTGGCGATGAGCTTACTGGAGCGTTCAGAATATAATGCTTGTTTGGCGACGAGCGAGCTTTTTTTATTTTTTTGACTTTTATGTCATTTTAGTGTTTGACTTTTATGTCATTTTAGACTTTATGATTACATATACAGCTGTTTCACTAAAACGTTTTATATAATATAAATCAACTACGGCTAGTTTTGCCAAACATATGTGCTTTTGCGTTTAACTTTTATATTTTGTTTAAACGCTACTACTTGAAGCGATGTAAAAAGAAGCGTTTAACTTTTACGTCATTTTACACTTTATAATTACATATATAGAGATTTGTTACCAAAAGGTCTTATAAACAAACAGCTACTGCAAGTTTTGCCAAACATATGTGTACTTATCGGTTAATTCTTTCTGAACAGGCTTTTTATGTTTGGTTTTTTAGGAGTAGTTTTAGTTAGTGTTGGTGCTAAGGGAAGTGGAGGTTTTGCATCAAGTGTTTGCGATTGCTTTTGACGGGATATCAGTCTGGTCTTACACGGAGATTATAGTTGAATAGTACATTTTGGCTAATATAGATGACGACTTGCAGCTTTCTCTTTAATTGTCTATAGCTATTTTCATCCCATAAGCATTATGCAAAATACTAGAGTTATAGTTTTATACAGACTAGGATGCAAGAAGGTCTGCTGTGCTATATCTTGAAGGCTGGTTCTGATAAACAGATGCAATAAGTTTCTTATGAATGGGAGGCATAGAGTGTTGCCATCAGTTTACTTCTATAATCTTTCAAGCTACTGCTGACTGATATAATTGTTAGGCTCTGGTCTAGGACTGTGTATTAGTTTGTGCTGCTAAAAGGGATGTACAGGGTCCTTGTACTAAGTAATGTTGTTGACGATGATATAATCTATTTAAGTTTGGCATGTGACTTCTATAAATGGTTCCACCATCTTGTGTGTAAGGGTTTATCGTTTACTTTAGTTGCTACGGATTTCTTTAATAGGTAGAATGGTTGATGTGAAATATAATGGCCCTTTAGTCCTGTCCTATGGATTCAGGATTAAAGACAATAAGTATTTTTAACCATCTGATCTAGTTTATATATATCAAGGTTTTTGCTATCCATGCATGTCAGATGATCACTAATAATAGTATTGCTGCTTGGTGATGATACAAGATATGTGGTTTGGCTATCAAGTTAGATGACTTGATATTTTCGATGTATACAACTATATATGCTAACATGAAACATGTTGCGTCTTTTAAATGAAACCGTTTTCATTTGGAGTATAGTCTGTTCCAATGTGGTGTAGTTATTGTATTTGAGGATTATAGAGATGGCTTGGCCATGTTAATTGCTAAACTTTTACCTTGGAAGAGCCTTTTTTACGTGTCAGACCATGAGACCATCATAATATAATTTTATTTCACGTCCTTCCTCTCCTCATATTCCGTCCTCTTTTGTATCGTGGAGCATTAAGGTTCATTTTTGCCTTGCTGGGAAACCATTAGTCACCTGTATGACTTTTTCTGTGTTAAAGCTTAATATACGTATAACCTTCTGGTATTGTTCATCAGCAACGGATGCATGCATGTGCAAGATGTTAGCTTCCATTCTTATTCCTTATCAATCATTGTTTGATTGATAACATGGGCTATTAGTTTCTTTTTTAAGGCTACAAAAAATCTACACCAGTGATGTGTTATTGTTGGTATCAAAACAAGGAGTATGCTCTCACTTCAAAAGTCTAAAATGATCATTGTGATCAGGTCACAAGCGTTAGTGTTATACTTTCTGAGGGTAGGGAATGATGACCTCTTGGGTTGCAGCAAGCCTTAGTGTTGCACTTTCTGAAAGTAGGAAAATAACACAGATCATAGAGCGAAGTAGCAAAGGCACGGAGCATGGTTTGAAGATTGGGTATTTTAATGAAACTAAAGTCAAAATCATTGAGGTTTTTTAGCTTTATTATTACACATTGAGCCGTTAAATCCCTTAGATGGACACATACAGTTACTTTGTAGCAAGAAACACGAACTCCTATTACTAGTAAACAATGTCTATCCCTTGTCATGTGATGTCAACACCTCCTGCAATTCACATATTTTTTTGGCAAATTCTATGTGGGTCTCTCTGCTGTTTGTTTCACAGCAGTTTTGTTTTTCTTCTTTCTAATTATGAGTGACACGTCTAAGTGTAATTACTAGTAGGCTTTGTATTATTATTATTATTATTATTATTATTATTATTATTATTTTTTTTCACTTTGAAACTAATTAGTAACTATAATGGTTTGCTTCTTTGTATGATTGTCACTTATGTTTGTTGATTTTTTTCATTTGTTTCGTGTGGATCAGTTATGAAAGACTGATTTTTGTTTACCAACTCAGTGTCTTCACGTCTTCTGTCATTGGCATTAAATTACCAAAAAATTTCCCTATGTAATTATGTCTTTATAGAGTATATCTGTTACCATCCCCTACCTCTCATTATGACCTTTTCCCATATAAAATGGCACATACTGTGCTTCATGGTTCAATTGTTTGTTGTCTCCGTTTCTGATTCACATGCCATGATTGCTATGGTAATCATGTATTTAGCGGCTAAACTTCATATAGACAATAGACTTGTATATGCCAATCTACCTGTGTTTTGTATAGAGGTTCAAATTTATAGCAATAATATGGCCTCTGACATCTACCTGTGTTTTGTATATTCAGGAACGCATACAATATGGTTCTGCACAAATTTGGAGACAAATTGTATGCCGGACTTGTATCAACTATGACATTGCATTTGAAAGAAATAGCAGCTTCAGTTGAGGCATCTCAGGGGTCTTTGTTTCTAGAAGAGTTGAATAAGAAATGGATGGAACACAACAAAGCATTGCAAATGATAAGAGACATATTGATGTACATGGACAGAACCTATATTCCCAGTACGCATAAAACTCCAGTTCATGAGCTTGGGCTAAACTTATGGAGGGATAATATTATCCACTCTAGTAATATCCAAACAAGGCTGAAAGATACACTCCAGGAAATTGTGCAGAAGGAAAGGGGTGGTGAAGTTATTAACCGAGGTTTGATGAGAAACATAGTGAAAATGCTAATGGATCTCGGTCCCTCTGTCTACCAACATGACTTTGAGAAGCCTTTTCTTGATGTCTCGGCCAACTTCTACCGAGGGGAATCTCAACAGTATATTGAATGTTGTGATTGTGGTGATTATCTTAAAAAAGCTGAGAAGCGTTTGAATGAAGAGATTGAACGAGTGTCTCAGTACTTAGATGCTAAAAGTGAAGTGAAGATAACTAATGTAGTGGAAAAGGAAATGATTCAAAGTCAAATGAACAGGTTAGCTCACATGGAGAATTCGGGGTTGGTTAATATGATTGTGGATGACAAGTATGAGGATATGGGACGGATGTACAATTTGTTCCGTAGGGTACCTAATGGATTAACTTTAATAAAGGATGTAATGACTTCACACATTCGGGAAACTGGTAAACAACTGGTTACTGATCCAGAAAAGTTAAAAGATCCCGTGGACTTTGTACAACGCCTATTGGACGAAAAAGATAAACATGACAAGATCATCAACCTTGCATTTAACAATGATAAAACGTTCCAAAATGCTTTGAATTCTTCGTTTGAGTATTTCATCAATTTGAACACCCGGTCTCCTGAATTCATCTCGTTGTTTGTGGATGACAAGCTCAGGAAAGGGCTGAAAGGGGTGAGTGAAGAGGATGTTGAGATTGTACTAGACAAAGTGATGATGCTTTTCCGTTATCTTCAGGAAAAAGATGTATTTGAAAAGTATTACAAACAGCATTTGGCAAAACGTCTTCTTTCGGGTAAGAGTGTATCTGAAGATGCAGAGAGAAGCTTAATACTGAAGCTAAAAACGGAATGCGGGTATCAATTTACCTCAAAGTTGGAAGGGATGTTCACTGACATGAAAACGTCTGAAGACACGATGAAAGGGTTTTATGAAGCCATGGGACATTTGTTAGCAGATGGACCCACGCTCTCTGTACATGTTCTCACCACCGGGTCATGGCCCACTCAATCAACCACCACGTGCAACCTTCCTCCCGAAATCCTCTCTGTATGTGATAAGTTCAAAAAGTATTACCTTGGGACCCACAATGGAAGAAGATTAACATGGCAAACAAACATGGGTTCTGCTGATATCAAAGCAACCTTTTCCAAAGGTGTAAAGCATGAACTTAATGTTTCAACGTATCAAATGTGTGTTCTGATGCAATTCAACGATGCAGATCGGTTGAGTTACAGAGAAATTGAACAGGCGGTTGAGATACCCAGAGTGGAATTAAAACGGTGCTTGCAGTCGTTGGCTTGTGCAAAGGGAAAGAATGTTTTGAGAAAAGAACCCATGAGCAAAGATATCAGTGAAAATGATGTCTTTTTCTTCAATGAAAAATTTTCTAGCAAATTTTACAAGGTGAAGATCGGAATGGTGGCGGCACAGAAGGAGTCTGAACCTGAAAAGCAAGAAACGAGGCAGAGGGTGGAGGAGGACAGAAAGCCACAGATCGAGGCAGCGATTGTTAGAATTATGAAAGCAAGACGGGTGCTTGACCACAACAATATTGTAGCAGAGGTTACAAAACAGCTTCAGTCGAGATTCATGCCGAACCCTATAGTTATAAAGAAAAGAATCGAATCGCTTATTGAACGTGAGTTCTTAGAAAGGGACAAAGAAGATAGAAAGTTGTATCGTTACTTGGCTTGAGAAGAAAACAAGCATGATCTGATTATGTTCTGTGATTTCATTATCTTTGAAGTGGTGGAAAAATTAAATTGATGCAGTTTTAGTTTCAGTTGATACTCAGATATGGATTCTGTTCTGTTTGTTTTGGTCTTTTTGTACATCTGTTTTTGTTGCAGCTTCTGATTTCAGATGCTTAGTCGTACAGGGCAATGCTTGAATCCGCATTTTTCAATGGAAATGATATAAAATTCATGATCTGGAAAAGAAGAAATGCGTAACGTACTGAGTTTATTGTCTTTTGGCAAAGCAGAATAAAGATGATTATAACTTTCATTTGAATGTATCATCTGTGATTCATCTTAGATGAGTTTTTACATTTACCAAAGTCCTCAGCTAACTTTGTTGGTTTAACTGAACCTTGAGAAGATAATGAAAAAAGTTTTATTTTTAGACCCATTGCAAATCTTTTTCGAGATAACTAAACATTTTTTATAAAAAACAATTTTAGAAACCAAACCTTACACAAGTGACACATAACTGATGTATACCTGAAAGAAAGAAGTATACGATTAATATTGATTATTGCAATTTGCAGGTAACGGTTAAGCTATCAACAATCAATCAGTTGCGTACTTAACCAATGAAAGAGGATTAACTTGGATTTGTTAGGCGCTTGTTTAGGAACAAATCCAATTGTTTAGAAGAGCTAAAATCCTTTTATCACTAAAATATTTTAAGTCTGTTCAGAAATTATAAGAAAATGTCCCCTGAAGACAAAAATGTTGCTTTCTTAATGTGTGAACATGAATATGCTTCTGCATTATGTCTGATATTCAGTAATTAGGACTAATATAGCACAACTATTTGTATCAATTTCACACCTAAACATAAAAATACATAACTTGTTTGAAACTTGAAAGTGTCAAAGTTACAGTAAATAGTTGCACATAGTACGATATATACTCTTCGGAGTGTCTTTTTCGTTTTTAATTTTCTTTATTTTTTTGTATCTTGTCGTCTTTATCAGACGACATAGGAAGAACTGCTTATTAGGATTGTTTGTGGTGTTTTTACACAATATAGGTAATAAACACTGTATAAGCTCCATATTTGAGCATGGTAGTATTTTCTTGTTTTGTTTTAGATTAGTGTAATCTGGTGGGACTAGCTAGGATGGATGATAGGGATCATGAATCATTTCAAAACTGTCTCCAAAATTCCATCATGTTNCAAAACAGCTTCAGTCGAGATTCATGCCGAACCCTATAGTTATAAAGAAAAGAATCGAATCGCTTATTGAACGTGAGTTCTTAGAAAGGGACAAAGAAGATAGAAAGTTGTATCGTTACTTGGCTTGAGAAGAAAACAAGCATGATCTGATTATGTTCTGTGATTTCATTATCTTTGAAGTGGTGGAAAAATTAAATTGATGCAGTTTTAGTTTCAGTTGATACTCAGATATGGATTCTGTTCTGTTTGTTTGGGTCTTTTTGTACATCTTTTTTTGTTGCAGCTTCTGATTTCAGATGCTTAGTCGTACAGGGCAATGCTTGAATCCGCAATTTTCAATGGAAATGATATAAAATTCATGATCTGGAAAAGAAGAAATGCGTAACGTACTGAGTTTATTGTCTTTTGGCAAAGCAGAATAAAGATGATTATAACTTTCATTTGAATGTATCATCTGTGATTCATCTTAGATGAGTTTTTACATTTACCAAAGTCCTCAGTTAACTTTGTTGGTTAAACTGAACCTTGAGAAGATAATGAAAAAAGTTTTATTTTTAGACCCATTGCAAATCTTTTTCGAGATAACTAAACATTTTATAAAAAACAATTTTAGAAACCAAACCTTACATAACTGATGTAAACCTGAAAGAAAGAAGTATACGATTAATATTGATTATTGCAATTTGCAAGTAATGGTTAAGCTATCAACAATCAATCAGTTGCGTACTTAACTAATGAAAGGGATTAACTTGGATTTGTTAGGCGCTTGTTTAGGAACAAATCCAATTGTTTAGAAGAGCTAAAATCCTTTTATCACTAAAATATTTTAAGTCTGTTCAGAAATTATAAGAAAATGTCCCCTGAAGACAAAAATGTTGCTTTCTTAATGTGTGAACATGAATATGCTTTCTGCATTATGTCTGATATTCAGTAATTAGGACTAATATAGCACAACTATTTGTATCAATTTCACACCTAAACATAAACATACATTAACTTGTTAGGAAGTGTCAAAGTTACAGTAAATAGTTGCACATAGTGCGATATATACTCTTCGGCGTGTCTTTTTCGTTTTTATTTTTCTTTATCTTTTCTTATCTTGTCGTTTTTATATTGTTTGTGGCGTTTTTACACAATATACGTAATAAAAACAGTATAAGGTCCATATTTGAGCATGGTAGTATTTTCTTGTTTTGTTTTAGATTAGTGTAATCTGGTGGGACTAGCTAGGATGGATGATAGGGATCATGAATCATTTCAAAACTGTCTCCAAAATTCCATCATGCTGTTCACAGACATGCAATATAACATACTTATATACATGATGGCCCATCCTTGATTAAGACTTATGATTTTAAATTTTTAAGGATGGACAAATAGCGGTAAAACAAGTTTATCACTATAGATGTAAGAAACTAGTCTCTATCTTCACACGTTTATAACCCAAACAAAAGTTGCTATAAGTTGATTTAGAGAGTAAATTGATTGCAAATAATAATTTATTAAGACATGTATAGTGACAGAATCTGTTTTATATCTACAAAAATGGATTACTAAGACATTTCCATGAATCTTTTGGTTTAAATGATGTTTGTATGCACTTGTCATTATTGATAATTTGATTTGCTTAAATTCAAACAACTTTTTACTTGATGTTGGCCCTTCCTTTGTATTTTGACTTTGCACAAAGTCAACCTGATGGACATTTAATTTGTTTTGGGTCGAAAAAATAAGCATCAAGTAAAGACTATGGTGTTAGTGAAAGCTTATTCTCATGTGGTACTGTGTTAAATATCATTGTTTCATTTACCTTGTTTAAAAAAACTTTGAAGCGCTTCATACAGTTTGCTGAAGTGCTATACACATTGTTCCCTAGTCTTATAGAATATGGCAAAAAGTGGTCAACATATGGTTGTCCAATGTCCACATGGTCCTTCACAAAGTCAAATTCTTAAAGACAACCCTTCTATGATCACAAGATATAATAATCTTTCAGACATTCTATAAATGTTATAATCATTATCATGGGCATATATGTCATTTTAACTGTGAATTTGTCGACAAAGAAAACGCCATGACAAATGATTTCAGACATCCTAAAATGAAAAGTATTATGAATTTATTAGGGAAAGATTTGTTTGATATATCTCCATGAGATACAAAAGTTTTCACATCAGACGTTGACAGATCAGATGGTTTTATTTGACAAAAAGAATGAAATTATGATAAGCATGAAGTTAGGAAAGCGCCTTTTTTGGATCATTGATGACTAAACTGTTGCTACATCCAATATCTTAATCTATATAAATCACAACACTAATGAAGGTTTTCCTGTCATTTAGTGTTGATTTGGAAGAAAAGAACAATAAAAAGGCCAAGTTATGAGTTTATTAAGATTATAAATTAGCCCTTAAGCAAACACACAATGGCCATATCTTGTTGCTGTTCCTAACACAATGCTCCCTATCAAGCTTCTTTCATTAAAGTGTTTGTGAAAACCGGCTAAAGTTTCGGCGACAGTCCCCTTTTAAACAAGCATATCGGCCCAAAATGTCCATAATCTTGGTTTAGTTCAGAGCTCAAGTTTAATTAGATGGATGATGTCATGTTACCAGGTTTTAGGTTTCATCCCACAGATGAAGAGCTTGTTGGATTCTACTTGAAAAAGAAAATTCAGCAACGGGTTCTTCCTATTGAGCTTATTAAACAAGTAGACATATACAAATACGATCCATGGGATCTACCAAGTAAGCAGTTCAATCACTAAGTCAAGATGTCTATTCTTTACGTGTGCTTTAAATTTTTATTTCTTTTTGGTTGTATAGATTTGGCGCCTACTGGAGAAAAAGAATGGTACTTTTACTGTCCAAGGGACCGTAAATACAGGAATAGTGCACGACCAAATCGTGTGACAGGATCTGGTTTTTGGAAAGCCACTGGCACTGATAGGCCGATATACTCATCTGATGGAACAAATTGCATTGGTTTGAAAAAGTCGTTGGTGTTCTACAGAGGACGAGCTGCTAAAGGGATTAAAACAGATTGGATGATGCATGAGTTTCGACTTCCTTCACTTACTCAGTCTCAATCTTCACCACCTAAAAAGACCTTGGATAAAAGTCTTCCACCAAATGTAAGAATTTAAGTAATTTTTTTGGAAGTTTGGGATTGCTGATTATAAAATGCTTATCTGCTTGCAAAGATAAGTTATTTTTAAGTGATTAATTACTTCAGAAATAAACAGATCGATAAGCACTTTATCCCAAATACCATCCAAGGAGGTGCTTATGATTGCTTATTAAACTGCTTATTTCCTTCTGGAATAAGCTGTTTGGATAAACAACTTCAACTTGGTCATTTAAAACAACTCAACTCGCTGACAAAGAATCAGTTAAGCTGGACGGATTAACAATTCAAATATCCTCAAAAATGTTTATCAGCTAGCTATATGTTTTAGTATGCAACACCTAATTCGCCTTTAATTCCTTTTTCAATATACTCAGGATGCATGGGCAATATGCAGAATCTTCAAAAAGACAAGTTCTATGGCACAAAGAGCGCTTTCGCACTCATGGGTATCTTCACTACACGACTCTAGTCACCTATGCAACAACGACTCAAGTTTTTCACCTCTTGACATCCCCTCATACACGCCCATAAATCAAACCTCGTCAAAACTGCCACCCTTTTCAATCCCACAAACAGATTTTCCTAGCGGTTTCATGTTTTCAACCGAGGATATACCAACTCCAATCACAACAACGGCTACACATGATATCACCCCAATGATGTTCAATCTTGACCCTGATCTAGTTGGAGACTCAAGCCATACTTCTGACAGTATGGGATACGTGTCAATGAGCTCACTACAAGATATACAAGGACATATAGACACTGAAGCCCATGACGAACATTTGATCAGACCCGTCACTGCATTTCCTTTTAGCCTACCATCAAACATTCACGATGACTGGAATCTTAATATGTCATGGGATGATTCTCATTCTCCTACTTGTCCTAGTGAGATATCGACTACATACTCTACAGATAATTGTTATACTTAGTCATGCTGTTTTTGTATATCTTTTGTTCGGTATGACTGTACAGGACTTGAAATTTTTCGTTCTGTTTGGTGTATATATATTTTCATGTAATTAAATTCCTGTACATGCCAGAACAGAAGATGATAGTACAAATATTACGATACTAAATTATAATGTATATGTGTTTGTATATTCTATGATGATGATATAAAGTTTATTAAAATGGAAATAAGGGCAAATTATAAAAAAAAGTATTATACTTGCCAACGTTTCATCTTCTGGGTAACAAACAAAAAATTTTCATTTTCAAGGCATTAAACTTGTCTTTTTTTTTTTTTTTTTTTTTTTTTTTTTTTNCATACCGGTAAATCCTTAGTTTATATTAAGGGTGAGCATTCCGACCGTTTGGACCGGACCGACCGACAAAACCGACCGGACCAACCGAAAAACGGACCAACCGAAGGACCAACGGTCCGGTCTCGGTCTGGGATTTTTTATTAATTCGGTCCTCGGTCCGGTCCGGTCTGCTCCGGACCGACCAAAAAACCGAAAAAACTTGCCAAAATCTTGCCTAATTGGACCGGACCGGACCAAAAAACCGAAAAAACTTGCCGAAAACATCTCTCTCTCTCTTTTTTTTTGTTGATACCGAAGATCCAAGGTAGATAATCTGTGTACTTTCGAGGTTATTGGAGTTAATAACGAATAAAAACTAATAAAAATGTAATAAATAATGGTTTGGTATCGTTGTTGTTGTTGTTGTTGTGGTAGTTTTTGGTCGTAAAAACAGTGGTGCCGTGAGTTTCAAACTCATCGCCAAACAGGTTTTTGATGAAATGCCTGAGAGAGATGTGGGGTGTTGGAATACGGTTACTTCGTGTTATTTACATGATGGGAAGTAAATAACGGCGGTTGTTGTGGCAGTGGTGGTGGTTTCAGGTAGAAATAACGGCGGCTGTTGTGATGGTGGTGGTGGTTTCCGGTAGAAATAACAGCGACGAATGGTGAGGAAGGAGGAAGAGAGAGGAAGGAGAAGGTGGGTGGTGGGTTGAGGTGGCCGGAGCGGCAGTGGTGGTCGGAGTGGGTGGTGATGGGTAGGGCAAATTATAAAAAAAAGTATTATACTTGCCAACTATTCATCTTCTGGGTGGTGGTGGAACTTGGTACCGGTTGAGCAAGTCACATATTACCCAGAAGATAAAAAAAAGCCAAGTTTAATGCCCTGAAAATGAAAAATTTTTGTTTGCTACTCAGAAGATGAAACATTGGCAAGTATAATATATATATATATATATATATATATATATATATATATATATATATATATATATATATATATATATATATATATATATATATATATATATATATATATATTTTTTTTTTTAATTTGCTCTGGAAATGGAAATAATTGCATTAGGTGGCCTTTTTAACACATGTGTAGCTTTTTAGAGTAAAACTCTTTGTTAGAAACTTGCTAACTAAAGAAAGCTTCAGTGGGCCGACATATATTTGGGCCCATTTGAGACTTATATATTAAGTAAGTTTCTTTATTCTTTGCTATGCCCTCGCTAATATATTAACGCTTTTTTTAGAAAGTTTGAATGTGGGGATAAACTCTAACTCAATACATTCGTGGGTGTCGAATGACCCTTTGTTAAAAACCAGCTTTAAGCAATGTTCAGTTGTTTTTCGCAAATCAGTGAGAATACAGATTAAACCATGACATATTTCTTCAAAAATATTATTTTCTCAAACCTCACAAAAACATTTGCGCTAACCGTCCGGAGGATGATCCCTATGGATAATATATTACCCCATCCGTCTCAAAAATATAGTCAATATTTTTTTTGTGATGTCTCAAAATAATTATCCACTTTCATTTTTAAGTAATAAAAAGAGAATTCAGTGAGGAATATTTTATTTGAGTTGTTGAAAATTATAGTATTTATACTTTTATTAAATTGTGTGATTTTTATCTTCTGACATTAATTTTGAGACGGAGGGAGTAACAATAAGCATAAAAAGGATATAAATAATATTTTTTTTCCACGTCATCAATAATATGTGTCTTCTCTATTTTGTTATTTATATCTTAAAATTACTTAAAACAAAAAATGTTATTTTTTCGAGAAGTTTATAAACTCGTCGCAACGAACTAACATACTGCTCAGCAAAACAGCGGCGACAACATATAGTTCTTCGGATGCAAGGTCTTTTCGTTGCAGTTCACACGTCTTCATTCCATAGGTCTTGATACACGGATTTTAAATGATTAGAATGTTGGTAATAAGGTCACACTGGAAAAAGTTGAAATGACTTGCCAAATGCCAGTGGGTTATAACTATTCGTAATCTAACCTAATTTTAATAGAGGATTGTAGAAAGAAATTAGAAATTGATTGATAGGGCCCAAAAGTGGGGAACATAAGAGCGAGACGGGTAGGGTTGTTGAGTAACATATTGCTTCGTTATTCAATTTGCTCATTCATTAAATCATCATTCGTTCTTTCTTTAACCACGTTCTTAGAAAATTCCATTGACATAAATCTTATGTATCTTTAACATTTGTTAGTTTTATTTCATTAGAATTGAAGTGTATACCATCTCTATATATGTAACTTCTAACGTTTTTGTTGACAAACCATTTGTAAATTTTGATAATTAATTGTTTGAACAAAGACTTGGTCAAAGTACGTATGTGAGTTATGAAGGTCTTTACATGATTTAATCTAGTTTTCCGATCCATGAAAAGTGGCTCGTATAAGCACGATTAGAAGCCCAAAGAAGAGACAATCTTCGTACCGAATGAAATATGTCTTCATGTCGAGCACAAGTTTCCTCCTCATCCGTTGAACCACGCAAAATTTTGTTCCTCCAATTCCACACTTGCCAAATAAAAGACAAGCAAACTGCGTGAAACAATTTGGACACCTAATTATCGTTAAAAAACCTGGTGTTTCCTTACCAGCTAACCAAGTGGCTCATTTCAGAAACGAGATGTCATTCTCCCTCAAACAGCCATCAAAGAATCAACGACATCAAATTCAACTCCTTCAACCGGATCGCAAGGAGAGTTAGAAAGGCTAGTTTAGAGTTAATAATTTAGTTTCCTAGCTAGTAAATTGCTCTATCTTTATAAGCATTGTTTCCTAGTATCTTGCTAGACAGCCTTTTCTTTCTGATATACATTACTAGTCATTGGTTTTTACAAAAACAAGGAAACACTTTACTATCTACTAGATTATTCTTACTTTAGGTCTCTAGTTGGTGTGTGTGTGTTTTTTTTCTTCTTCATTTTCGGCTACGTTAGCAATTAACTGATCATACACTTGCTATATAACTGATGGAACATAAATCTAACTTAAATAAAAAGCTAGTTAAATAATTACATTTTTTGTTTAAATACTGACAAGAGCGATATCTTTTACTATTTCATTTTGCGCTCTCTTGTTAATGAAAAAAAAAAAAAAAAAAAAATCCCAAATTTACAACGAGTGATTATGGTTTAAGATAATGCTAGCAGGATACCCACGCGTTGCGGCGGCGGGTACCCTGTAAATAAAATTTTATGTGAGTAATATATCTGATTATACGTTCTTCGTGACGAATGATCAATGATGAATGTTATAGAGTTAATAGGTATTCACCTATTATTTCTTACGATGATACATATATCAAGGAGCATTTAATGAAATGAAAATATGAATATGAGAAAGGTTGCATATACAATCAATGTTTTGATGACCAGAATGGCCGGTTCATCCGGGAAACAATTGATCCATAACTGGCTGGCTGAACCAGACAAAACCACAAAAAGCCACCAAAACTCGTGAACAGTTTGGAAAAGTGGTTCGTTGTACGGTCCAGTTTTAAAAACCATGTATACAAGATAAAAGAAAAGTTATATTAATTGTATGAAGTTTTTTTTATGTTTGATTAGCTTGTTCAATTAAGTATACTAGACGTGTACCCGTGCATAGCAACGAGATTTTATAGCGGCATTTAATTATAATGATATTTTGGTTAAGTGGTTCGTGTAACGTTATGTGTAACCAAAATATCACTATAACTATCTGCCGCGATAAAATTTGGTTTCTATGCACGGGTACTCGTCTAGTATTTAAAAGTTTGTTTTTATATACGTGTGTATTCATTCTTAAGTTGACAAAACGATTTTACATTTCCATGTTTTCTTTTATTAATTATTCATTTAACTTTCCATATTTTTAAGTTAGACAAAAAAATTGAACGTGTAACGTAAGTTTTCATGTTTTTATTTAAGTTTTGATTAAGTTTTTAAATTAGAGATATAGACGAGTACCCGTGCATAGCAACGGGATTTTATAGCGACAAATAGTTTATTGATAAAAAAAGTTTATAGGTTATAAACGAAAAACAATAAAAGTTTGAAGATTTGGGAATTTAACATAATGTTTTGAAACCCGGTTCAACCCGGGTGGTTCAACCGGTTGAACGGTTCCGGGCAAAAAATGGGTCGATTTAAACCGGGTCAACTTGCAAGGTTGGGTCGAAAACGGTTCAAATTAAACTGGGTCAACCCGTCCGGGTTTGAAGCGTCTCGGGTCAACCCGGTTTTTGTTTTAATTGGTTGTATTTAATTTGATAGATATGTTTTTAATTGGTTGTACAATGTGAATAAATTATTGTACTTTTAAGTAATGGATAATGTTTTGAAACCCGGTTCGACCCGGGTGGTTCAACCGGTTGAACCGTTCCAGTCGAAAAATAGGTCGATTTAAACCGGGTCAACTTTCTAGGTTGGGTCGAAAATGGGTCAAATTAAACCGGGTCAACCCGTCGGGTTTGAAGCGTCCCGGGTGAACCCGGTGTGTGTTTTAATTGGTTGTATTTAATTTGGTAGATATGTTTTTAATTGGTTGTACAATGTGAATAAATCATTGTAATTTTAAGTAATGGGGTGTTTTAATAAGAGTATTAATTACATTTCATAATTTCCTTTAATAAGATTTTTCAACATTCAACATTCAACATTACTTGACTTTTCACTTTTCCACTTTGACAATTTTTCTTTTATATGTAGTATAGATATAGATTAACATGTACCTTTTAAGTAGGGGGTGTTTTTTATAAACATTAAATGGGGGGTTGAAAAGTCAAATAATTGAATATTTATTGCAATAGATGGTTGTTCTAATAGCTTAGCTAATTATATTTAATTAAATTCTATTTTAGGAAGTTTTAAAATTTATTAGGAGAGAGGTTGAATGCTTTATAAGTAGTATAGATACCAGCTTAATTATTCTTGATGGCAAAGTGATGGGAAGCCTAGCTCTGATATATACCAAATGGAAATCATGGCCCCGGTGTGGTAATTATTGCTGAAATTGTTTGTTGAGTCGAAATCTGTAGAAAGTACGAGGTCGATCATCCGCGCGTTGCCGCGGAATGTTTTGCCAAAGAAGTAGTTAGTGTACTTAACGACCGTTAGTTATAAGGACTAAATTTGGAACGTACTTAACGACCGTTAGCACTGTAGAAAGGACTAAATTTGCAACGGCGCTATAAGACGAAGGACCAAACGGAATTAAAAAAAAATGCTACAGTACTTAACGGCCGTTAAATACTTAACGACCGTTAGTTACTGTTGTGCTACAGTGCTCCTGTGAGTGGTGCTACAGTATTTTGGGGGGGGAGGCTCTGATAAATGTTATATAGTGTAATGTAAAAACTAAAAAATATATATGTATGATCACTACCCTAAAAAGAACTCTAGCGCTGAGCCGCTGACATATATTCTCATTAGCTGGTCACTAGTTAGCTTGTATGAGGGACATAAGTTTTCTTCATATACCAATCCATTAAATGTTGGAAAATTTAGTGCACTTGAGGGATGAGTTCACACCTGGTAATGGGTTTGGAGGTACGGAGTGTACACCCATTTGGTCCATGAACACCCTGACTCAATTGTGGTTATACTGGTAGACTCTGCTGCTAGATTTTTTAATATAATGAAATTTGCAACAAACCAATAACATAAATGTTATATACAAAACTTCTATCGATTGTAATACAATTAAAATACACATTCCTAAAAGCATAAATACATGAATTAATCGATCTATACATGTGAGCACTAATAATATTCAACACAAATGGACAAATGCGCACGAGTAGCCGTCAAATTTTTTTCAAAAATTCGGACATGCATGCACACTTGTGGCCGTGAACGTTGTAATTACACCTGATACAAAGAAAAGTACAAAAATTAGCAACAATAATATTATTAAAAATTATACATGCATGTTCATGAGTACATGTATGTTTTAGGAAACATATTTGTTTGACAAACACGAAGTCTTTGAAAAAAATAATAATTACACTTACTAAATAAAAAAACATGCGTGTTTTTTAAAACATACATGTTTTAAGCATTCCGTTTATAAGCAATCATATTTTCAAACATACATGTTTTGAACATACATGTTTTGAACATTATGCACCCATTTATTTTGAACATGTTTTGAACGTATATGTGCACATTCATTGTTATCATCATTAAAAGTATATGTTTTGGACATATATGCATTCATTTATTTGCTATTGCTACTTATTATTTAAATTATCAGATCGCTAAAGGTGGATCAATAAACAAACATACATGTACAACCATCATGGCTCATACAAGTTATACAATAGTCATGACGAAGTAATCATGGAAGTGGTTAGACAAAACTTCAGTAATAGTCAATCCCTTTTAGTAAGATCCTAAAAAAAGTTTTGGTCAACAACCTGAAGCACAAAATAAACTATAATATGATAGCAGTTTCATGAAATCAAAATGCCTACACTATTTAATTGATAAAAACCATAATGCCTACACTTTTTAATTGAATAAAACGACAGGCTAATGGACTCGGTGATATCCGAATATACTGTTCGGTATTTAACAAAAAAGATGATGGATTTCATATTTTTCTTCCTTGATAATCAATACTATAATATATTTTTTTTGTCTAATCATCTTTTTCGATTTGACTGAATATAAAAACATTCTTACGATAAGGTCCATTGATAAAAACTATCTCTTTCGATTTGATTGATAAAAACTGTTTCAATTTAATTGATAAAAACCATTACTTTTGTAATTTTTTCAATACTTACTATTGTCATAAAATCGATTAAAGCAACAAAAAAATGTACCTTTTCCTTCAATTGAATGGATTTCAGACATTATATCGGCTTTTGATCTTTCTTCATTGTTATCATCATGGCTCTAGCGGATACGCAAATCTATTACCACTCCATTGTTGAAACGGAGTTCAAAAGGACCAGATCCAACTAGACCCCAGGAGCCATAGATGGAGCCCATGAAACAGAGGGTTCTTTTTGTGTGTGTGTGTGTGAGATCCAATATTCAGAATACGTTGTGTGACCAAAATTCAATGGCGGTTGGTTGTATTAAACAAGGTGATAGTGATGAATAATTAAGGGGCGGCTAGGGTTTTGGGGGTGAAGAAGAAAGAGATGAAAACTGAAATGTTAGATCAGATCTCTGGATCAAATAGTGGGACATTTTCTATAAGACGGTTTTTGAATAATGTTTAATAAGAAATTCCTATACTACCCTTTTAGATTTATATATATATATATATATATATATATATATATTTAATGAAAATGCTCAAAATAGTGACACTTAAAAGCGTGTAAAAGTTTGCATTGTGTTCATGATTAAAGAACACTAGTTAAAGCGTGTAGTTTTCAAAATTTGCACATTATAAAGCGTGTACTTTTTGATCAAATTTTCCACCATACCAAGCGTGTACTTTTTGATAAATTTTACACCCTATCAAGCGTGTACTTTTGAAGCTTTCTCCACGCATTTTGGTGTCGTGCATTTTGTGACGCCAACAATTAACACGCTATCATATGCGTGTACTTCTAGTTTTAACACACCAAAAACCGTGGAAATCTGCCCCAATCAGCGTGTATAACTACACCATTTGTTGTAGTGAG
>LBNU01004254.1:0-40843 GCA_014162995.1 Artemisia annua | reverse complement strand
AACGAACTCAACAAGTTGCAGTGTTCAAACCAATTTGTTGTCTCGATATGTCAAAATTTGCACATTTCAATCAGATCAATGTTTAGCCCAACTGATTTGTCTCTATCGTGAATAAATGTAACAAGAAAGAATAACAGTTTCTCAATGCTTTTGAACCCTATATCAGCTGGTCTCTTTACCTCAAAGTCGCTAAAACTCGAGTTTAACCAACACTACTAACGAGTGGTGTAAGCTCCACCTCCTCGGATTTTAACAATTCACTATTCTCTAAAACAGTCGATACTTCTATACTAGACTCACTATCTTCTACAATATTCAGTACTTCCATACGAGAAAACCCCAACGAATCAGGCCCATTTTTAGGTACCAAAAACAGAAAACAAAGTGGTGTGATTCTCAGAATGTTTCGAATCAATATAGCTAGCCACAAGTTATCAAATTGTGTTCTCGCGACATTTAGGACATGAAGAAGTAAGCCACCTAACCATGTTGAGGACATACGGCCGAAATTGTCAATTGACATTAGCAAAGCAAAGAATGTGCCTTCAATGCCAGGTGGACAAAGTTGTGAAGATAGGACAAGAAGTGGCATCCATTTCAAACGTCCGATCAATTGAAAAACACTTTCATCGATAACAGCAAAGAAATAATCGGGGATCCCTAGTTTAAGGTTAAGTCTTAGTATGAAGACGAGATCTAGCATTCCTGATAAGCCAAAAATTAATTGTGTCCAAAATAGTAGAGCTCGGAAAGGATGATCTTTTAAAGTATACTGATATAGTATGGCACCTAAAAGTGATCCAATTGAGCCAATGGATAAGATGAAACCAATTGTATCCTGCATGCATGATACTAGTAGTTAAAACCAGGTCTCTTTAAGGTGGCCCTAAAAGGCTAAAACTTAACGCCCCATTCTGTTTAGTCCTAGGCCCCGTTGATCCCTAAAAGCTGCATATTGGTCTTAAAATTTGATTAAAATGTCTGGTAAGGACCATTAGCCCATTTATAGGTTAGACCCAAATGTCTATTCAAAACTTTTAATGAATTTTAATTATGGTTTTTGTTGTGAATTTGTATGTTTTTATGCTTTATAAAAATAAACAGAATGTACTGTATAGTGTATACTGTATATTTCTTCTTCATAAATGTAAGGGTTAACATGTTGTGTTAACATACAAGAAAGGAAGTCTTTGTATGTGTTGTTCCTTAAACATTTTGCAAAACCACTATTTTCAAGACGCCTTCTAAATTCTTAACACAAAGGACTTCTTCTAAATTATCTAAAGATACTGCTTTAATTTCATAAGTTAATGAATACCTGGGAGAAAGATGGACCAGCTTTCGAATCAGTTTCCCAGTAAAACAACCCTTCATATATATCCAAACTCAACGCAAACAAGAGATACATATACAAACACGGCCTCCAAACATCTTCGGATTTTAGAGTAGTCCACATAGCAGTAGCAGCATCAACAAATTTCTCAGTTATCTAATATCCAAACAAGTACATTTCCATAATCAATAGATGACAATACATAAATGTTTCTCAGAAAATTACAAATATAATGCAGAACAAATAGATCATTAGTATATACGAGGTCGATCATCCGCGCGTTGCCGCGGAATGTTTTGCCAAAGAAGTAGTTAGTGTACTTAACGACCGTTAGTTATAAGGACTAAATTTGGAACGTACTTAACGACCGTTAGCACTGTAGAAAGGACTAAATTTGCAACGGCGCTATAAGACGAAGGACCAAACGGAATTAAAAAAAAAAAAAAAAAATGCTACAGTACTTAACGGCCGTTAAATACTTAACGACCGTTAGTTACTGTTGTGCTACAGTGCTCCTGTGAGTGGTGCTACAGTATTTTGGGGGGAGGCTCTGATAAATGTTATATAGTGTAATGTTTTATTTATAAAGGCAATAGATCATTAGTATGTACCTGGCCATAAGCAAAGCTTGGCGAGTGGGGTTCCTTGAGCACAAGGCCAACTAGCAACACGAGCGCATATGGAATACTTAGCAACCCATAAACACCCTTCAATGCAGAAAACGGATGTTAGTATTCAAATAATTGACCTAAGTTAAATATGTCCTCGTTCCAGTAGAAATTATAACGTTTAACATGATGTATTGTTGGCACATTTTTAACTATTCATCTCATATTTAAAAGTACACTTTAGCAAAGAAGCAGATCAGATAGGAGAAAAGGATGACGATGATAAACCTAAACGGAGAAGGATCCCTATCAGGTCACCGGGGGGAGTCGAGCCTTTTTGGTTCCGATGTATGCTGCCTAACCGATATTCCCACAGCGGTTTTCAGACTTTTCCCTGGCATGTTCACCCAGCGTGGTTTGAACCATGGTCTCTTTTGAGACGACTTAGATAAAAAAATATTTAAAAAAATAAATAACACTCAACACGATAACTTGAGGTGGCAAAATGGGCAGGTTGGATGATTTTAGTGGGTCAAATTGGCTTTTTTTTTGTGGGATGAAAATTTGGGGTCGGGTTGAGTTAACCCAAAAAACTAGTTGTTGAAAATTAGAGTATATAATTTTAACTAAACAGTTAGTGTCCCGTATATGATTATAAAATTCAGACTGAATCAATAACAAATAAATTTAAAAAACTACCTTGGGACCAATTAGGTGAACAAAGACACCACTCAAAGAAAATCCAATCAAAGCTCCTATGGAAGAACTCAAGGCACACAAGCTTTGCATGTCCGGAGCAAGAGAAGGATGAATACCACTGTGCTGTGCTACACAAGCATCAACTGTCACATCCGCTATTGCAACTCCAGCACTTCCTATAGTCAAAGACAATAACGCTAGTACAATGTGCAGCTTTTCGTGGAAGGACAAGTAAAACATTGATATGATTCCTAAGATGCCTGTAAATTTGCAAAAAAAGAAACTAATCATCGCATGATGAGTACATAAACGATTAATAACAGCTTCAAGATACTAATACGCTAACTTCTAAAGACAGACGTAGCACTTCCCGATTCCAATATTGACACGAATTCTTTTACATTTATAATACAACTTTATTACCGATCTGAGATACTTGTGGAAAATATACTAACTGAAATTAATGTAACAAATTGATTGAAACTAAGACATTTGACACTTAGAAGTCAAATACTGTAGACATGTTAATGTGACAAGTGACTGACAGTCGTTCGTTACACATGCAAATGCAAAAGTTGGAACTTGGAGGGGACTAAATTAAAGGTAACGAGATCAAATTCCATGCTCGATGCGCCTCATTCATTAGGAGTGTGTGTTCACCCCCACCAGTGTGGTTCCCCCAAATATTTCTGATCGAAATAGATTGTTATTGATGCTTCATTGAAAGTATTTCTCATTAAAACTACGTGCAACACCATTAGAATAGATAAAAGAAAATTGGTAGATACATTATTCAAGATCTGAGGTCGACATATACTTTTATAATCAAATATAATACAGTAGTCTGTTTTTCATCTTCATGTTTTGTAAAATTTCCTTGGGTATTNATCAACTGTCACATCTGCTATTGCAACTCCAGCACTTCCTATAGTCAAAGACAATAACGCTAGTACAATGTGCAGCTTTTCGTGGAAGGACAAGTAAAACATTGATATGATTCCTAAAATACCTGTAAATTTGCAAAAAAAGAAACTAATCATCCGCATGATAAGTACATAAACGACTATAACAGCTTCAAGATACTAATACGCTAACTTCTAAAGACAGACGTAGCACTTACCGATTCCAATATTGACACGAATTCTTTTACATTTATAATGCAACTTTATTACCGATCTGAAATACTTGTGGAAAGTATACTAACTGAAATTAATGTAACAAAGTGATTGAAACTAAGATATTTGACACTTAGAAGTCAAATGCTGTAGACATGTTAATGTGACAAGTGATTGACAGTCGTTCGTTACACATGCAAATGCAAAAGTTGGAACTTGGAGGGGACTAAAGGTAACGAGAACAAATTCCATGCTCGATGCGCCTTATTCATTAGGATTGTACGTGTTCACCCCCACCAGTGTGGTTCCCCCAAATATTTCTGATCGAAATAGATTGTTATTGATGCTTCATTGAAAGTATTTCTCATTAAAACTACGTGCGACACCATTAGAAGAGATAAAAGAAAACTGGCAGATACATTATTCAAGATCTGAGGTTGACATATACTTTTATAATCAAATATAATACAGTAGTCTGTTTTTCATCTTCATGTTTTGTAAAATTTCCTTGGGTATTATGAAAAATGGCTTTTACCTACTTTGGGATAAAATGATCCTCATAGCTTTTGTGGTGAAAAGACAATACAGAATGTATGAATATAATAAAGAGACAAACGCGTGAAGCACTTCCACTTCTTGCTGTTGTTGAAGTTGTGATCAGCTTAGCAGTAAAGAGCTCATGTTTAGCGAGAGCACCATTGGAGGACTGTTACCGGGGGTGGGGTGGGGGAGACACATGTGAAAGAGCAAGAAAAATGGCGTCAGAATCAATAATGTTTTCATCCGACTCAGAATGAGAAGAATTTACAATTTTGAGGCGAAAAATATACAGACATGCAGCGTTGATGATCTGATAAGAAGGCGAAAGTTTGCGAACAGTGAAGGAGACAAGAAGCCACATAAATATAGAGATCTTATTGATGCACATGATCGTCCGGCAGCCGCCTACTTTTTTGACAATCGACTATATAAGGCATTAATAACCAATCCTGCTAGACCATTGTCTCTTACAAAAATAAAAAAATAATGTACATATGCATCATATTACATAACATGATAAGGAAAAGACAATATGATATCTCCCGACTTATGTGAATATGAACATCAACATACAAACGATCTTGTACGAACTCACAAAGAAAGATTACGAGTTATAAGTGAAATATGCTCCAGCGATATTCATCAACACCTTCGTGCCAATTTTGTGAAACACCTTTCAAGTGTAGAATAAATTTAAAGTTAAATTTTTTTAATGTGTAATCTTCTAAATTTTATTGAATAAATTATAAATGAATAATTAAGAGTTTATTTATGTAAATTTTAACTATTAGTGTATTTGTTATTTAAAATAATAAAAATACATACAGTAAAATGAAAGGTGTTAGGAGGTCAAATGTGATGGGAGAGTGGTAGATGAAAGGGTGAAGCATTAGTGGCTTAGTGCTTGTTTAAAAGGCAGGGCCAACTTTTTAGTATTAATACTAAAAAAAGGTAGGAATGGTGTTTGTATGACAACTTCTAAGTGTTGTGGTCTGACAGACTGACACCATAAAAATTGTTGCAATTTTTGTATGACAAAAGGAAACATCAGTATATCTTCTTTTAACTTTTTTCCCATTTCTAGTCACCAATCTAATTATCTATGATATACCTCTAATACAGCTAAACTTTATCTTATTCAGCAAAACTAATCAATAGTCATACACATAAGCAATTAGTTATGCAATCAACTATACATATTACTAATAATTAATGGATGGAAACATGTATAGATATGTGGTTTACCAGCAAGCACAAAATAAGGCCTCCTTCGATAGCCGAAAACAGGAACAACATCAGTAAGAAAACCCCAAATGGGCTTAATAATCCAAGGTATTCTAGTAATTCCTAAATAAGCTTGTGATTCAGAAGGTTGCACTTTCTGTACATCTTTCATATAATATTCTGTGCCCACCCTAGCAAGAGCACCACCAAGCCCTTGATTTAAACCATAAACCACCACAACTGCAACCACAGCAGTCCAATGAGTCTTTCTTGATAACATTTTAAACCAATCAACTGGAGCCTTGATATCACACCCCACCAAACCCTCTCTTTTTGAACTTCCATTTTCATCTTCTTCAGTGCTTTTACAGCTTTCATGATCTTTTCCTTCTTCCATTTTACTAATAGTTACATTAATATCAACATAGCTCAAAAAAACATTTCAAGAAACCTCAAAAGTCAAAGTCAACGCTCCAAGAATGTTGATCTTAGGGATCTAACTGAAGCTATCTTTCTACACTTGTTGAAAAATCTATGACATGGGTATTGATTAATGATTGTTTTTAAACAAAAGAATGTGTTCAAATGGATAAAAAGATATGTTGCTGTTTGTTAAACATGTTCAACTCACAATGTGATACACTGATAATAATGTTGAAGTATGAGTGAAAAAAGGTCAAAATTTGGTGTTTTGGGAGATTGAAAAATGAAAGGTTGGAGGAAATCTAGGGAGAAATATGAAAACTTTGGAAAGAGAGTGGAAGATGTTGTGACATTGTTGTTGACTAGAGTTGTTTTCTTTCAAGTTGACAATATTGACAGCTTTTGACAAATGTGTTCTAGAACAACAAAATTTTGATAAAAAAAATAAGGCTGGGTTATAAAAGCCTCTTCAAAACTACAAGTGATACAACTCATGTTTTTTTTGTTTTTTTTTTATTTTTTTTTTAATTTTATTTTTATTTTTATAATTTTGTTTATATTATAAAACTGTGAAATGGAAAGTGCGGAAGAAAAAATATAAAGTTTAACAAGTCAAAAGTATTAAACTGACAAAAAGTACGGAACAGAAACAGATAAAAAACTGTGTTATACCTAAAAGGTTTAAGCCATAAAATAAACGCGTACTTTATACATGTCACGTTATGAGACGTGTACTAAAAACTACTTGTATGATACATGATCTTTCAAATTCGTGCTAATATAATACAGAGTACTTGTTTTACCGTCATAAGTTACCGAGTTAGACGTCACGCTTATGTGGCACCCATGTAGCTTATGTGACATTATATATATTTGTTTAAACCATATAGTAGGCACGTATTTTTTCAAATGTCTCATTATGATACGTGTACTAAAAAAACTATTCATCTTTGCCATAACTACCATGACCATCGCATGCTTTCTATATGACCATCACCACCACCATGACAATCAACGCCTACATAACCACCACGTGTTACCACCATGACCATCATCTTTTAAAGTGCAATCATTGTTTTTGCCATCACACCACCCCTTAACCCATAACCTTACAAATATATTTAATGATTATGCACACCATATTAAAAAGGGTGATGGCAAGGGTGTGGGGTGGTGGTGAGGCGGGGTGTGGGGTGGTGGTCGGGTGTGTAGGGTGGTGGCAAGGGTGTGTAGTGGTGGTGGTGGGTGTAAGGTGGTGGAATGGTGGCGGTGATAAAGATTGAATAAGGGGTGTTTGGAACCGTGCATATGAGTAACTAGGGTGTTTGGATTTGAGTTTAGGTGATGTGCGGCCTAAAAAATACAAAAATGTTTGCCAGTTTAACCGGTAGCTGGTAAAAAATCGGCCATATTAGAACAAAACTGAAAGTTCACGTATCAAACGAGTAGATTTTTTTAGTACACGTACAGTAATATGACATTTGGAAAATTACAATAACCCTTTCTAAAATATCAATCCAGTCATTACAAGTTTTATCTCCAAAGTTTCAACACATCTTTAGCCATTTTCAATCTTCTCATTGTATAAAACATCACACCAAAGGTGCAGCTAATGACCAATCAATATAAATATCTTATGGACAAGAGTTTAAAGTACAAGGTATAAAGTTCGAGCAACATCATTTAAGTGATGACTACAACATTTTATATTCAACATACACGTCCATTAATATCTGAGTCGTTTTTGCCAAAAATGTTATGAATAATCTATGTATATCAAAAACAATTTTAGCAATTGTTCTTTTCACTAACACTTGAATAACGTATACCTAAAATACAAAATATCATGATAAGAAAGAACTCAGACAACGTTCAAACTAAACGTTGTCTCCATGATATGTCAAAAAATTCACATCTCAGTCGATTCTTTTATATCCCAGACTCCCAGTTGATTTTGGCTCTGTCGTGAATAAATACAGCAAGAAAGGATAAATGTTTCTTAGTGCTTCTGAACGCTATATCAACCTCTTTACTTGAGGACGCTAAAACTCTAGTTTAACCAACACTACTAACGAGTGGTCTAAGCTCCACCTCCTCGGGTTTTGACAATTTACTGTCTTCTGAAATAGTTGATACTTCTATACAAGATTCACTGTCTTCTACAATACCCAATACTTCCATCCGAGAAAAGCCCAATGAATCGGGCCCGCTTTTAGGCACCAAAAACAGAAAACAAAGAGGTGTGATTCTCAAAATGTTGCGAATCAATATAGCTAGCCACAAGTTGTCAAATTGTGTTCTTGTGACCTTTAGGACATGGAGAAGTAAGCCACCTAACCATGTTGAGGACATAAGGCCGAAATTGTCAATTGACATTAGCAAAGCAAAGAATGTGCCTTCAATGCCAGGTGGACAAAGTTGTGAGGATAAGACAAGAAGTGGCATCCATTTCAAACGACCGATCAATTGAAAAACACTTTCATCGATAACAGCAAAGAAATAATCGGGGATCCCTAGTTTAAGGTTAAGTCTTAGTATGAACACAAGATCAAGCATTCCTGATAACCCGAAAAATAACTGTGTCCAAAACAGTAGAGCTCGGAAAGGATGAGTCTTTAATGTATACTGATATAATATGGCGCCTAAAAGGGATCCAATTGAGCCAATCGATAATACGAAACCAATTATTTCCTGCATGCACGATACTAGTAGTTAATACACAATCATTGAACTTGTGGGTGAACATAAGCCTGGCCTGAAATGGTCCGACTTTTAGGCCCAGCCCGAAAATGTCCGGTCTCTTTAGGCCCGCTGATCACACAAGTTGCATATAGGTCATAACATTTGATCAAAACATCTTGATAGGCCCGCGTATGGGATAGCCCAGTTATAAAACAGGTTAGGCCTGAAGTATAGTTTTAAAGCTAAATTACAATATTTTTATGATAGTTATTATTTTTCTTCCGATTGCTAAAAGATTTATTAAGGACTAGGTGAGTGCCCTATAGTTGTGAAATCGTGGTTAAGTGTTTCGTGTATGAAACGGATAAATATTGTTTATTGGGGCAAATTTTCAACTTAGAAGTAGTCATAGAAGGTAAGTATACGGATATAAAGTAATAATATTTGAAGGAATAGAGAGCAGGGGTAGATTTATAATTTCACAGTTCTCACTTTTAAAGTTTTAATCAAATGTGTTTTCTCTTTATATATAGTAAAGATGAAGATAGAGAGGAGATAAGCATATGTTGTTATAATGTAAATCATCTTTATTTACAAGTTAAGGATATAATTCCCAATAATGAATAAGTATACAACTAAACAAAAAAATGATAATATGATATGGAAATTGACCATCTAGGACCAATTAGGACACCTTCGGAACACAAAGGACTCTTCTTTCTTATTGCAAAGAGACTGCATTACTAACTTATTTCCAGTTGATTATGTGAATAATCAATCCATGTATAAACTAAGGGCCCGTTTGGTATATGCCTTTTGACTTGAAGGAATGGCATGAAACCATAATACAATCGTTTGGTAGGTGAAGTTTGGATTTGACTATTTGAGATTGGTCTCACACCCTTAAAAGTGGGATTTGACAAATCTAGGCATAATAAGTAGGTTTTGAAAATGAATTGGTTTGTGGTGGGCCATGAGACTTCCATTCACATTTTTCTAATGTACTTCTAATATTTTTGCTCTATTTTTATTTCAAAAAATGGACCCATCACTCCCATTATCCTCATATTTATCATTTTAATATTAGAAATCTCAAATCCATTTCCAATCCTATTTAATTAAACAAACAACATTTTTTACTATCATACATTTTCTCTTTCCAAATCCAAATCTACCAAATCCAAATCCTAATTCTAAACCCACCTACAAACCAAACGGGCCCTAAAGAGAAGGCCTTCTCCAAAAAACTTTAAACTAAAGAGGGAGAAAGAAAGAAAACCTGGGAGAAAGACGGTCCATCTTTGGAATCAGTTTCCCAGTAAAACAGCCCTTCATAGATATTCAAACTCAACGCAAAGGAGAGATACATATACAAACATGGCCTCCAAACATCTTCTGACTTTAAAGTAGTCCACATAGCCGTAGCAGCATCAACAAATTTCTCACTTATCTGATATTCAAAACAAGTGTGTTTTTATAGGTAACAGAATCACAAAGCAAAGACGTTTTCCCAAATATCACATAAACAAAGCAGAATACAATCCAAATAAAGGCTACTGTATATACCTGGCCATAAGCAAAGCTTGGTGAGTGGGGTTCCTTAAGCACAAGGCCGACTAGCAACACAAGCGCATACGGTATACTTAGCAACCCATACACTCCCTTTAATGCAGAAAACAGAATTTTAGCATGATATATATGCCTATGTATCAGTGTATCACATATCTAGAGTCTAAACTACAGAGTGGTAAAAAAAGATGGAAAGAGTTATGATGATGGGCTAGTAATCTTAAAGGTGCAAATACGCGGATCAGATGGTTTGTTAATGGGTCAAAACGGTGTTTGTGTGGGTCACAACATACTCAAACAACTACTTGTCCAGATTTATGCAACTTTGAATAGCTGATTAGTGTGTCAAATATGATTATATAATCATACTAATATAATAATTTATATAAGGAATAAAGCTTTTTAGGAGATTTTATTCATCTTGAATGTATTTTGAACAACGTTTGACCCATACTTGACCCGTTCCCTTTTTAAGCAAAATTTTCAAAATAAACTTGCCCAATTAAATTTTTTGCGAAAAAAGAAATATTGCAGTTTTCATGGTACATCTATAGGAGTATAGGGAGAAGGATCCAAAAAAGATAGGAAAAAAGGGGCACCTTGGGACCAATTAGGTGAACAAAGACGCCACTCAACGAAAATCCAATTAGAGCTCCTATGGAAGAACTCAGGGCACATAAACTTTGCATATCTGGAGCAAGAGTTGGATGAATACCACTGTGTTGTGCTACACACGCATCAACAGTCACATCTGCTATTGCAACTCCAGCACTTCCGATAGTCAAAGACAACAGTGCTAGTACAATATGCAGCTTTTCGTGGAATGACAAGAAAAACATCGATAGAATTCCTATGATACCTGACAAAATTGCAAAGATCTGGTCAACTAATAAATTCTATGATAACTATATACGCGGCTAATATTTGGTAATAGCTTCGAGATACTCAATTCTCTGACTTATAAAGAGAAATGTAGTAGTTTCTAGTTTCAATACTGAAAAAATTATCTTACATATATAATGCAATATTTTACAATTTAAAATACTAGTGGAGAATAACATACTCATTCTTTCATTGACTGAAAGCTCGATATACATCACATTACTTGCTATGTGGGAACTAAGACATCAACACTCAAAAGGTCAAACGCTGTTGACATATTAAGTAACAAACTGATAGAAACACATTCATCATGCACACAAACGCAAGAACTAGAACCTGAAGTGGGTTATTCATTAAAGATGTGAGCACCCCTTTATGGCTTTAGGTATGGTTTCCCTGATATTTCTAAATAAAGTAAGATTATTTATGGATGCTTCATTGCTAAAGTAATTTTGACTATAAACTTGTGTGACGATATGATTGATCGCAACACCTTGATAAGCTAAACACTCTTTTCGAAGATATACTTTTCAAGATTAGTAGTGCACGTAGAGTATTACAATCAAATTGACTGCTTTCCAACTTCACACTTCAAATAGTATAATTTGTATTGCATAACATGCCAAGCCACTAGCAAATAGTTTGAGACTAAATGCCCGTTAGTTATTGTGGTGAAAAAAGTATACCTTTCCATGAAACTAAAGGAGAATATAATTCCTAAAGACAAACCTAAATTGCTTATAAGGCATGCACCAACTTTATTGTGATAAGAATGTTCCTTCATAACTCACTACCCCGTGCACCATGAGGCACACCATATTAATAGTAATTAATATCCATGACTAAACGAGCTAGTTGTTGCAATTTTACAACAATGAGCACATGCGGCAATATCCATAAACCAAATTCTATGTGTCAAACCAAAACTAGCAAAGAAGTTTATCTAGTCAAATGCCGAAAATGCCCTTCAAAACTAACAAAGAAGAGAACAATAGGCAAATACTTAAGTCCAACTTGTAAATTTACCAGAAAAGGAACCGTATTTTTGTATGACGAAAGGGAACATTACTATATCTTCCTTCATTTTTTTCCAATTTTAGTAACAATCTAATCATCTATGTTGCATATCTCTAATTGAGCTAGACTTGATCTAATCTAGCAAAAATAATCAGCGGGCAATCAAATACACAAGTATACTAATATATGGTTTACCAGCAAGAACGAAATACGGCCTCCTTCGATAGCCAAAAACCGGAACAACATCAGTAAGAAGACCCCAAATAGGCTTAATAATCCAAGGTATATTAGTAATCCCTGAATAAGCTTGTGCTTCAGAAGGTTGCACTTTTTGCACATCTTTCATATAATACTCAGTACCCACCCTAGCAAGAGCACCACCAAGCCCTTGATTCAAACCATAAACCACTACAACTGCAACCACAGCAGTCCAATGAGTCTCCCTTGATAACATTTTAAACCAATCAATTGGAGCCTTAATATCACACCCTCTTTTTGAACTTCCATTTTCTTCATCTTCTTCAATGTTGCAACTTTCATGATCCTTTACTTCTTCTTCCACCATTAAATTAAACTTTTTTCCAACTCAAAAAAGTGTTTCCTCAAAAGGGTACTTCAAAAATTGTTAGATAGATATCAGCATAGCTTAATAAAGCATTGGAAACATTTCAAGAAACCTTAAAAGTAAAAGTCAACGCTCCAAGAATGTGGATCTTGGGATCTGATTTAAGCTATCTTTCTACACTTTTTGAAAAATCTAAGACATGGGTTTTGATCAATGATTGTTTTCAAACAAAAAAGAATATTTTTTTTATTCAAAACATGTGTTCAAATAGATTAAAAAATGTATTGCAGTCTGTGATAAATGTTCAAATTACAATGTGATAAGGTTTTCCTTATAGAAATGTGATAATGTTTTTAAGTAGAATGAATGAAAAAAGGTTTAAAAAATTGGTGTTTGGGGGATGAAATAGTGAAAGGTAGGAGGAAATCTATGGAGAAATGGGTGGAAGATGTTGTAACATTGTTGACTAGAGGTTTGGATGTCTTTGAAGTTGGGCATGTTCGGACAGTGATGTGCTCTGTTAACAAGATTGACAGCTTTTGTCAACATTGTTTTCTTTTCCCCTTTTTTTCAAACTAGACGAGTACCCGTGCATAGCAACGGGATTTTATAGCGATAGATAGTTTATAGATAAAAAAAAAGTTTATAGGTTATAAACAGAAAATAATATAAGTTTGAAGATTTGGGAATTAAACATAATGTTTTTAAACCCGGTTCGACCCGGGTTGTTCAACCGGTTGAACCGTTCTGGTCGGAAAATGAGTTGATTTAAACCGGGTCAAGTTGCTAGGTTTGGTCGAAAACTGGTTAAATTAAACTGGGTCAATCCACCGGGTTTGAAGCGTCCCGGGTCAACCCTGTTTGTGTTTTAATTGGTCGTATTTAATTTGATAGATATGTTTTTATTTGGTTGTACAATGTAAATAAATCATTGTACTTTTAAGTAATGGATAATGTTTTGAAACCCGGGTGGTTCAACCTGTTGAACCGTTCCGGTCGAAAAATGGGTCGATTTAAACCGGGTCAACTTGCTAGGTTGGGTCGGAAATGGGTCAAATTAAACCGGGTCAACCCGCCGGCTTTGAAGTGTCCCAGGTCAACCCGGTTTGTGTTTTAATTGGTTGTAAAATATGAATAAATCATTGTACTTTTAAGTAATGGATAATGTTTTGAAACCCGGTTCGACCCGGGTGGTTCAACCCGGGTCAACTTGCTAGGTTGGATCGGAAATTGGTCAAATTAAACCGGGTTAACCCGCCGGGTTTGAAGCATCCCGGGTCAACCCGGTTTGTGTTTTAATTGGTTGTACAATGTGAATAAATCATTGTACTTTTAAGTAATGGATAATGTTTTGAAAACCGGTTCGACCCGGGTGGTTCAACCGGTTGAACCGTTTCGGTCGAAAAATGGGTCGATTTAAACCGGGTCAACTTGCTAGGTTGGGTCGGAAATGGGTCAAATTAAACCGGGTCAACCCGCGCGGGTTTGAAGCGTCCCGGGTCAACCCGGTTTGTATTTTAATTGGTTGTACAATGTGAATAAATCATTGTACTTTTAAGTAATGGGGTGTTTTTTAATAAGAGTATTAATTACATTTCACTTTTCTCTCTCATTTGACTATTGTTGAAAACTCAACATTTCACTTTTACCATTTTTTCATTATAGATAGTATAGATAAAGTGCTATCTGCCTATCCAATATTTTTTTATTTTTATTTTTTTTTAACACACATTGTAAAAAATACTATAATTACTGTATTGTTGTGAAACAAATAAAGCAAATAACAATAAACAAGAAGATAAAGAGAATGGAGAATTATATTATTCATCTCTCAAAGGAGGTATATTTATAATACAAGAAAGAACATTCTAGAAGCAATATAATCTCCTAATATAATTTTAATACATCTAATTAATATCTTATAACATATGGACATCCATATAATAATTATCCATAATACTCCCCCTTGGATGTCCAATTGAGGATTATACCTCGTTAAAACCTTACTAGATAAAACCCAGTGGGAGAGAAATCTAGTGAAGGAAAAAGAGTACATAACTCCTTCATACGCTCGTGGATGTTGCCTCATTAAAAATCTTGCCGGAAAACCCTGTGGGGACAAAACCATGGTCAAGGGAAAAAGAGTGCAACGCGTATCTTCTCTCCCCCTGATGATCACATCACTTAAGCTCATTGAATCGGTGAAATGTACCTTAAAGTGTCTTGATAGAATCACATGAATAAATATTCTCTACATGTTGCTCACATATCCAATTTAAGGATTAAGATACGTCACACATCTCATTCAAGTACATCCTTGTACTTCACAAATACACAATCTAGTATGGCACATTTAAATCGATATTATGATCATCATCTTTATAAATCAAGGGAGTCTTTTCAACATCATGTGACCTCGTAAGCATGAGTATCGTTTATCCATATAAAGATAGTTGGCATCTTTCTATAGTTTTCATGATACACAAAGTTTTCATCCTTAAGATGTTCAATTAATAAAGACAAACTTTGTCTTTTGTTTCAAATTCAATTTTCATGCATTCAATCACCTTTACAAACTATATGAAATTTAAACCATATGTAAATCAAGATCTCATAATAAAGTTTCATAGGCAAACATAGTTCTTTATTTGGCAAAATACTATACACTAATGCAATTATAACACATATGCCAAAAACTTGATTAATTCAATACAATCAAGTAGTGTTCTCGAGAACTTCTCGTATATGCTTTAAGCATTAAAAATCACTAGCATGCTTCATGCATTTTATATCCTATAATAAAATCTCGTATGAGCTCTTATTCATTTATCTTTTAGACGCATATCGATTACTTATTATATTGCCAGACTTATAAATATTATATACATTATTGGATCCACCACATGAGAACATATCTCCTTATGATCATTTACATGTCTTTACGAAAGTATTGCGTGCCATTTGTTATGCCTTATATATGAAAATTTCAATACTTTAATTTCACTTTCTCATAAATATCAATGCATATCCAATAAATTTACACATTCATAAATACAACCATGTCTCTTCACATGAGATTTTACTCTTTCATTAGTTCTTTGCGTCTTTACATCTTTTGGCCATTCATTTATACATCTGCACTTCCTGCAGGTATGCTTCCATGATCCTCACCATGATTATAGCACTATCTTATTTATTTACAAAATCATATATAATAGTACTATCGACGTCGATTCATTACTTTTCGATTCCACACTTTACTAGACATTATATACCGTTTATTGAGATCTCATAGTTTTTCATGTACCCGGGGTTTTTCAATAACCTTCATGTCTAGTGTCTCTTGACTATTATGGGGTCTTATTACCTCGATTTGACCATCTTCATTTTCTTGCTCCATTTTATCTAATCATTCGAGGACTTTTATATGGAATCGATTTGTCTATCACGCTGCAGCCGTGCCATAGACTTACTATCATTCATTGGTTGTACCTTTGGGACATACATTTTAATTGGAGTATTAGCAGCATTTATATTATCTAGTCACTTATTTAATATCACAACCATGCTGGCAATTACTAGATCTGGAATATAAAATGTCCCTTTAACGTAAAGTTCATATTCGTTACTGTGAGGATCAACATTCATATCATAATTCATTCCATATTCCTTGTTGCTCATTCTCTCCCCCTGAATGAATTATCCACTTCAACATCCCATTATTGTGCGCTGTGGTGGATTTACAAGAAACATATACCACACATTTACAAAATTCTTATATGGGAAACATATGGTTTGTGACAAAAACCATTCTAATAGGGAGGAGTCATTATAAATTGTTTCAAGATGCGAATTTATAACATGCCCCATAATCTAAAAATTTTGTTCTCACAATTATTGGCTTTGCAATCAACTGAAGACGTTTTATAAACGTTTCAACAAAAGCAATTCGCGTATGAGCTTGGGCTACATAAAGTTCAACACTTATTCCAATAATTGCCCATCATATGGAAGTATTCACCACTATTTCCAAAAATACAATCTCAAAAACCATGCTCGCATATTATAAGCCGAGCCATTAATCACGCTAACCTTAAGTTGCGTCTTTGATGATCATTTTGATGATGCATCGATTTTAAAACTCAAAATGATCCACATGGCGGATGTATAAGCCTACATACATCCCCTTTGTATTTTTTCCAAAACCTTACAGGGTAAAGTCATTACCTTAATATGGTGGTGATATATGAATAATTAACTTCCATTCCATTGAGAACAATCAAAACTATACTTGAAGAAACTTATGGTTCTTCCATACATTTCACATCATCATTGACCCGGGATGGTCTAACCAGTCATGCCACTCAATAAAATAATCTTGGCTCATAAACTCTAGTTATGACCACGTGTGCTTCGATTGCACTTGACTTATATCTAAAAGTCGAATAATATTAAAAACCTATATATGAGCTCTTACATAGCTTTTACATAGTGTAATATAATAGTTTGTTAGCTTATAGCATCATTAAACAAGAAACACATCTTTTGTACCAGTGAAGTTGCATAATTTTCTAAACACATATATACTACTAAGTCACTAACCATTCAATAAAGGGTCTCGTATAAGCAAATAAAGCCAAATAAGGACATCTTATTTAATTTGACGGATTTAATAATATTTCTTCTGTCAACAATAAGCATCAATTCAGTGTAAAATATATTTTCATAAGTAACCTTATCTTCGCATGAATTACTCCGTACCAAGTAACCATATAGTCGAGTTTATCATCAACTTAAAATCTTACGACAATAGGTGATATCATTAATGTCTATTCATAGAGGGTATCAAAACATTTTGGTGAAATTATCACAATTAAACAACTTTGAGTTTGTTTTGCTAGATGCATTACTTACTTTGTTAATTATGTGTTAGTGATTACTTTGACATGTGTGTGCCATCCATATATCTCTTTAATGAATATCAATGTAAATATTACAGAGTAGATGGTAATTGCTATCCGGCTTTAAATAAATTAACTAAAGCTAGTGGAAGATCATGCCAATATGAGAACGCATATGCAAAACTTGACGTCATAGTTCACTTTATAAAACAAGTTAATACTGAGAAATTAGATCATGATTTTGGTTTCAAATATTGTTCCACTAATAATCAAACAATGAAGATAGTGATATTGAATATAACAAGAGAGTGATATTAGATCGTGATTTTGGTTTCATAAGTAACCTTATCTTCGCATGAATTACTCCGTACCAAGTAACCATATAGTCGAGTTTATCATCAACTTAAAATCTTACGACAATAGGTGATATCATTAATGTCTATTCATAGAGGGTATCAAAACATTTTGGTTAAATTATCACAATTAAACAACTTTGAGTTTGTTTTGCTAGATGCATTACTTACTTTGTTAATTATGTGTTAGTGATTACTTTGACATGTGTGTGCCATCCATATATCTCTTTAATGAATATCAATGTAAATATTACAGAGTAGATGGTAATTGCTATCCGGCTTTAAATAAATTAACTAAAGCTAGTGGAAGATCATGCCAATATGAGAACGCATATGCAAAACTTGACGTCATAGTTCACTTTATAAAACAAGTTAATACTGAGAAATTAGATCGTGATTTTGGTTTCAAATATTGTTCCACTAATAATCAAACAATGAAGATAGTGATATTGAATATAACAAGAGAGTGATATTAGATCATAACTAAGTATATCACATGCATAGTCAACCGTCCCAAGCATGTAACCTATTTCGATATGCACATGCACAATGCACATACGTATAAAACAGAATGCATGATGATCATATTATACAAAACAGTCTATTACTAATAATAGTTTTAAGGTATGAGAATTTATTATTCATTTTATACTCCATATCTAATAACAATGTATGAATTTCAAGATAATACAAAGGTATACTCAATTTACTAGTAAAAGAAACAAGCTAGACATGTTACGTCTTTTGCTCAAATTTGCAACTACTTTATTTCTTTAAATAAACGTGCCAATGTAAATTACAAAAAACTATACTAGATGAGCAATCTAAACCATCCAAACAACAATCATGTAATACGAATATAATGCAATAATAACTTATAAAATCAATATTCCAAATCAGCTAGGATATTAGAACTAAAAATATGTGAGTAAATTACCAATGATCGTATGTATTAGAATCTTCTAGTAAAAACATAATGAATAACCTTCTCTTTTGTCCAAACATATAATTATAATAGAAGACACACATAGCATCAACGGTTAATATGTTGTAATTTTTTTTAAGCACCTTTTATCGGTTGTCCCAGAAAATTAAAATCACGTCACCTACTGCAAGCCTTGCTAGAAACAATTCTAAGAAAAGAAAAATATATATGCATATATTTAATATGTGACCAGTGACATGTTTTCCAAAGTTAACATAATCTAATATCAACAACCATGTATTAACTTAAATTAATATTTTAGGGTCTTCTGAGTCAAACAAAGATTTTAACTAACATTTGAAATTAAGAGACCTTAATATTTATAATCTATACTACATATAAAGGAAAAAGAGTCAAAGTGGAAAAGTGAAAAGTCAATATTGTTGAAATGTTGAAATGTTGAAATCTTATTAAAGGAAATTATGAATGTAATTAATATTATTATTAAAACACCCCATTACTTAAAAGTACAATGATTTATTCACATTGTACAACCAAATTAAATACAACCAATTAAAACACAAACCGGGTTGACCCGGGACGCTTCAAACCCGACGGGTTGAGCCGGTTTAATTTGACCCATTTTCGACCCAACCTAGAAAGTTGACCCGATTTAAATCGACCTATTTTTCAACCGGAACGGTTCAACCGGTTGAACCACCCGGGTCGAACCGGGTTTCAAAACATTATCCATTACTTAAAAGTACAATAATTTATTCACATTGTACAGCCAATTAAAAACATATCTATCAAATTAAATACAATCAATTAAAACAAAAACCGGGTTGACCCGGGACACTTCAAACCCGGACGGGTTGAACCAGTTTAATTTGAACCGTTTTCGACCCAACCTAGCAAGTTGACCCGGTTTAAATCGATCCATTTTTTGCTTGGAACGGTTCAACCAGTTGAACCACCCGGGTTAAACCAGGTTTCAAAACATTATGTTAAATTTCCAAATCTTCAAACTTTTATTGTTTTCGTTTATAACCTATAAACTTTTTTTATCAATAAACTATGTGTCGCTATAAAATCCCGTTGCTATGCACGGGTATTCGTCTAGTCATTTAAATGCATACAACATTCAAAATCAGTTGACATATACAAAAGGTAGAATCTTTTTGTGAGATACACATATTTAATTTTAACATATAAACTTGTTAAACAGTACGTTAGTATTACTTATATTATTATTATTATTATTATTATTATTATTATTATTATTATTATTATTAAGAACATTCTGGAAACATGTATAATTTTATTTACAAGGACATAATTTTGTTTTCAAAGGACCAAACATACGATGACAAATCAATTCAGATCGATAGGTTTTGGACCCAAAAATAAATAATACGGAGTAAATAATAAATAAATTACACGAGATCGCATAGATCTTGGCAACAAGCGGTAAGGAAGTGTTTAGGAGCGACAAGCGGTAAGCGGTAAGCATTTAGATGAAAAACTTGTTTGGCAATATCTCTAATAGCGGTTGAAACTATGCTAACCGCTCCAAAATGAAATGCTTCTTGAATGAGCTTTCCAGAATTGCTCCAAGCGTTTAGGTACTGAAATTACATATGTACCCCCATTTGTTTAATCATTTATTTTATTTTAATGTGTATGTGACCTTTTTCGTAATTTTACACTTTATAATTACTGCTACAGCTACGTTACCAAACATGTTTTTTAAATATACAACTACTGCTTACTGCTTACTGCTACGTGTCGCCAAACATAGCTTGTTTCTTGACGCCATGGCATATACATGGGCCATACAACGATTTTTTTTAAAACATACGGAGTATCATATACGGGTTTACTAAGCACATATCTTACACAAGTAATTATATTTATAGGTCCTAATCATGCGACCCCTAATTAAAGTAATACTAATGATCACAAATCAACAAATATAATTAAGAGTTTATCTTAAACAATGATAAACATTAAAAAAAAAAAAAAAAAAAAAAAAAAAAAAAAAAAAAAAAAAAAAAAAAAGCAATCAGTTGATAAGCAATAAAAATTTGTAAAAAAAACGATACCAATATGTTTTAATAGAACACATAATGTATGTTAACCAATTTAAACTAAATAAAATATTATACATCATCAATAGCATGTAAAGATCTCAACGAATGATGATATTATCAATACTAACAAGTGATGTATTTATAACCAGGGTTTACGAATTACCTTTTGTGATCAAACTCGTGAACTTCAGTGAAACAATTGCATCAGTTTTTTTTGTGGTAGCCTCGAAAAACATCACTAGAGCGTGCTAATAACGTGTTGTGAAACAAATAAAGTAAATAACAATAAACAAGAAGATAAAGAGAATGGAGAATTATATTATTCATCTCTCAAAGGAGGTATATTTATAATACAAGAAAGAACATTCAAGAAGCAATATAATCTCCTAATATAATTCTAATACCTCTAATCAATATCTTATAACATATGGACATCCATATAATAATTATCCATAATATGTATTACTAAATTTTTTCTTTTACTTTTTGTCGAATAACAATTTTACTTTTGAATAATTAATTAATGTTTTCTTTACAGTTTGTAATATTAATTTTTATAGTAAATTTGATGAGAAAAGTTCAATACGAAACAACATTTATCTAAAGAACAAATAACACAATCTCAACCATCCATCTTTCTTCCATCCAACGATTTAGATTAAAATGAACAAATATACTGAGGGGGCGTTTTAGTCATTCCAAACTTTTTACCTAACCCCTTAAACACACACTGTACACACACTCGTCTCTCATCTCTCTCTCTCTCAAATCCTCAGATCCCCAAACCACCCAGTTATCACTGCTGACGTCATCATTGTAATTATTTCTTCTACGTTTTGATAAACGGAGACAGTTGTCGACCGCGACGGCGTTCCGGTTGCCGGAAAAGAATGACGTCAGCGGGAACTTGAGATTGAACCCCCACAGTGAGCCGGATATTGAAGGCTTATTGTCAGGTGAGACTAAGCTTGCTGACGTCATGAATTAGACGTCTAGATTGAAACTGTAAACCCTCAGCCGCCTAAATTAAAATCAAAATCAAAATGAATTAAATTCATAGAGATAAACAGATCGAATGAATTGATTGATTGATACCTGATGATGATTACGGAGGATGGAAAGTGTGTTACTACTTTTTAGCAAGGACGCCATTTCTGCTGCTATTGTTGTTGGTTGCTGATTGAGGTCAAGACGAAAATTGTGCAATAATGGATCTTGAAAAAATGATTTGTTCAATAAATAATATTTAGGGGATGGAGACTTTTTAGGTTTTCTGTGTGTTGAGGAATTGGTGGTGGACCCCAAGTGGTGTAGTATTTTTTTTTTTTTGAACAAAGATTAATATTAAAAACAAGTGTAGTAAATATGGCACAAAAACATAAGGTGTTAAAAAGTAGCACTTGCCATATAAGTTTTGTTAAAAAGTCAATTTTCCAATAGTTAACTCATATTATTTGATTTGGGATTCATAATGAATCCCATAGGATTCATACTGAATCTTTTGTGGTTAATCGTTTTTTTACGAATCCCGTGAGATTTTTCTGGACGGAAATTTTGAAAAAAAAAATCGTCTTTTTACGAATCCCATGGGATTTTTCTGGACGGAAATTTTGAAAAAAAAAATCATCTTTTTACAAAAAAAAACGATACCAATATGTTTTAATAGAACACATAATGTATGTTAACCAATTTAAACTAAATAAAATATTATACATCATCAATAGCATGTAAAGATCTCAACGAATGATGATATTATCAATACTAACAAGTGATGTATTTATAACCAGGGTTTACGAATTACCTTTTGTGATCAAACTCGTGAACTTCAGTGAAACAATTGCATCAGTTTTTTTTGTGGTAGCCTCGAAAAACATCACTAGAGCGTGCTAATAACGTGTTGTGAAACAAATAAAGTAAATAACAATAAACAAGAAGATAAAGAGAATGGAGAATTATATTATTCATCTCTCAAAGGAGGTATATTTATAATACAAGAAAGAACATTCAAGAAGCAATATAATCTCCTAATATAATTCTAATACCTCTAATCAATATCTTATAACATATGGACATCCATATAATAATTATCCATAATATGTATTACTAAATTTTTTCTTTTACTTTTTGTCGAATAACAATTTTACTTTTGAATAATTAATTAATGTTTTCTTTACAGTTTGTAATATTAATTTTTATAGTAAATTTGATGAGAAAAGTTCAATACGAAACAACATTTATCTAAAGAACAAATAACACAATCTCAACCATCCATCTTTCTTCCATCCAACGATTTAGATTAAAATGAACAAATATACTGAGGGGGCGTTTTAGTCATTCCAAACTTTTTACCTAACCCCTTAAACACACACTGTACACACACTCGTCTCTCATCTCTCTCTCTCTCAAATCCTCAGATCCCCAAACCACCCAGTTATCACTGCTGACGTCATCATTGTAATTATTTCTTCTACGTTTTGATAAACGGAGACAGTTGTCGACCGCGACGGCGTTCCGGTTGCCGGAAAAGAATGACGTCAGCGGGAACTTGAGATTGAACCCCCACAGTGAGCCGGATATTGAAGGCTTATTGTCAGGTGAGACTAAGCTTGCTGACGTCATGAATTAGACGTCTAGATTGAAACTGTAAACCCTCAGCCGCCTAAATTAAAATCAAAATCAAAATGAATTAAATTCATAGAGATAAACAGATCGAATGAATTGATTGATTGATACCTGATGATGATTACGGAGGATGGAAAGTGTGTTACTACTTTTTAGCAAGGACGCCATTTCTGCTGCTATTGTTGTTGGTTGCTGATTGAGGTCAAGACGAAAATTGTGCAATAATAGATCTTGCTAAAATGATTTGTTCAATAAATAATATTTAGGGGATGGAGACTTTTTAGGTTGTCTCTGTGTTGGGGAATTGGTGGTGGACCCCAAGTGGTGTAGTAGATAAGGCACAAAGACATAAGGTGTTAAAAAGTATCACTTACCAGTTACCATATAAGTTTTGTTAAAAAGTCAATTTTCCAATAGTTAACTCATATTATTTGATTTGGGATTCATAATTAATCCTATGNTCCGTCAAGGCTATGGCCGATCGATCTATCTGAAGGAGGTGGAGAAGATGCGGTTGAGGTGGTGTGAAGTTGGTGTTTGGGATCGGGCGGCGCGTGTGAAGGGGGAGGGGGATCGGGTGGTGGAGCGGTGGAGGGAGGAGCGGAGTTGTTACCTTGAGATTCATCTTATTTTAATGTGAGATTGAGTTTGCAATTTGCACCGAACAACAATATACCATACTCATACTCTCTACCAGCTGCTTGACTGCCAAAGAAAGTAATTAGCATCCAACTTAACAATCCTGAAAAGATGCGAGTGGGTGACTTTGTGGTCTAGTGATTATTGCTTTGGTTGAAATAATTGATATACGAAGTGGAAGGAACCAAAAGAATGATGAAGCTGGTTTTTCTATGCATCACTCATAGTGGTGTTAATATTTCAAGATAATTAGGGTCATTAATGAGATGCCACACATTTAATGTAGCACTAACGAAAGGTAAAAATAATAAACAAGGTAAGTGTGACTTGACATTTGGTTCAATAAAAACATTTTAATATTAAAAGCTTGTGGAGCACAACTGAAGTTACAAAATTTAGTAATATATCAAGTTATCTTACTACTAGCACGGTACCCGTGTGATGCGGCGGCGGGTACCCTGAATCCTTTGTGATTTCATACAGAATCCCATAGGATTCACAATGAATCCCATGGGATGCACCAAAGAATCTCATGGGATTCATACGAATCCTTTCTGATTTATCCTCTTTTTACGAATCCCGTGGGATTTTTATGGACGAAAATTTTGAAAAAAAAAATCGTCTTTTTAAGAATCCAATGGGATTTTTCTGGATGGAAATTTTGAAAAAAAAAATCATCTTTTTACGAATTCTTTACGAATCCCGTGGGATTTTTCTGGACGGAAATTTTGAAAAAAAAAATCGTCTTTTTACGAATCCCATGGGATTTTTCTTGACGGAAATTTTGAAAAAAAAAATCGTCTTTTTACTAATCCCATGGGATTTTTTACGAATCCCATGGGATTTTTCTGGACGGAATTTTGAAAAAAAAGTTCGTCGAAAGTATATAACAATGCATATCTATAGAAAGATAATTTTTTTTCGTCGCGATGGTGTATTTTTCGTAGCTTGAAGATTTACCGTTTGGATGATATGTTGTTTTTAAAAAAAATGTGGAAAGTGGGTTTTTATATTAAATGAGCTAAAATGCCAATTTTGCCCTTCCTTTATTATTTTTTTATTTGATCTTAGCCATTAGATGAAAGGTGGATAGATGGTTGAGATTGACTTATTTGTTTTTTAAGTGATACTTGTTTTGCATAGATCTCACATCTAAATTTGATCAAATTTCTCTATCTATTTTTAGTAGTGTACAATCAAATTGGGATATCCTAAAAAGAAAACATGGACTATAAATTTGGGATAGAGGGAGTACTAGATTTTAGATGTTAAATTCTATTTGTACCGAGTGTCTTCGATGAAAATCGTCTAGAATTTTCAGATGTTAAGACTTTAGAGTGTCTAGAATGCATATAATGTCGTTGTAATGGTCATAGTACTCATCACGGCAGCTTAGCATTTACTCCTTCACTAAATCAGCTATTAAACAGATGTACTATTATCACCAAACCAAACACATGGAAATATCTTGCTTAAGAGCGTAGGGTACCATCACAAGCCGTTTGCGTGTCGTTTGTGCCAAATCAGCGCCACCTCAACATTTTACACTTCACATTCACACACTACCATGGCTTGAGCCATTTGCGTGTCGTTTCGTGCTACAATGCAAGGAGATAAAATCTTGAATTACAATTTCAACATAGACCACCATAAACGATGTCTTCGTGCATTTCTTGAAAGAAAAACATCAATTATCTTATTATAGTCAACATTCTGAAATTCGGACTAGTTGTTGAATTGACTGCTTACTGGTTCAACTGAATGAAAATTATAATAAACCAAAAAGATACATATTACTCTATAATAGTAACTTTTATAACATTTGACAATAGTTCTACTTATTGCACGTTTAGATTTTTTGTGACAAACTTTTTCTTAAAAAAAAGATTGGCATATAAGGTCTACTTCATTTAAGAGTTTGGTAGTCCACCAACATTAGCCCAAGTTAGCTCACCGGCTTTAACAAAATTACGTTATCTACTTATCTTCTTCCCCTTCATAATTAAGGTTTTGAAAACCAAACTGGACATCGAACCGAAATCTCTACCACTTCGATAATTTAACTGGTTCGACAGGTTCAACCGGAAATCAAATTGGTTGAGTTAATATAGTTTAAAAAGTAAAATTAGTATAAAGCATACATGCTATTATGTTTTTGTTAGGATATTAATTGAAATTAGTATGATACCACTATATTAGTCTACAAGTTTAATATATCCAAATGACAAGTTGCGTTTACATTTGTCAAACATTTTCATATTACAACATAAATAGTAGTGTGATGATACATTGATACTCTCTAATAAACAACAAAGGCTTTACAAAATAAAGTATTATTGTTATTACAAATCCAGTAATATGAGATAAGGAGTGTAAATGCAAAATTACTTTTGTTCCACATCGCTTTAAAAAGAAAGTAGGAAGGCAATTTCTCCCTTTAAAAAGAGAGACCCTACATACCTCAAAGTCAAGAAGGTTTACGGATTTAGGGGTATTCACAAATCGGGTAAGAGCACTCGGCAAGGACGGAGCAAGGATGGAGCCAGAACCAAATATGATCTGGTGCACAAAATCTTTTGAACCGTAATATTGAAAACATATTTCGAAGGACCGGGTGCATTTAAGATGCATTTAGGAAAAATCAGTGCTTTTTTTTAAATTAACACTACATCGAAAAAATCCATAGGGTTCCCGGGCACCCGCGGAAACCCCTAGCTCCGTCCCTGGCACTCGGTGTCTTAACTTGACACCCGAGTGAAACTTTCACTTTCTCGCATTAAGGGTGCATTAACCACACTGACGTTCCACGTTAAAGGTGCGTCAAACTTGCACGTTAACCATTTAACGTTGCATTAAAGGACCAAAACCAATTAAAATAAATAAATAAATAAATAAATGAATAAAATAATTAAAAAAAAATCGAAACCATTTTCCCACCACTATAAATACCCAATAAACACAACTTTTTTTCACACTTCCACTACTCAATCTAATCTATCATATACTTCTATTTGCTAAAAAAAATGTCGGGAGGCAACGACAACGATGATTCTTTCTTGAATCTCATCGGTGGTGGAATAACCCAAACGCGGGTTCATCATCATCCAACATGTCTTTCCCTAACCCACTAGGCTTGTCGAGCCAAGAACTTTACCTACAACATCAACGATTTCTATATTGGGAACAAAGCCAACAAAACACACTAAACACCAATTTCCAAAATCTACAATTCTCACAACAATCACAAACCGAAACAAATGAAGTTCCCGAAACACCTCATCTCCACCAAAGCCCAAAAGTCGTGGTAAACGAAAGTCCAAAAAATCTAAAGACCCCGAACCAATCGATGAGGATGAAGAAAAGGACGACTTCGTCAATACACGTTGACAATCAAGTGAGGAAAAATTACTTGCCAAGTGTTATGTAGCCGCTGTCGAGGATCCGCTTGTCGGGCGTGCACAAGCCCGCGATACGTTTTGGCAACGGGTAATAAATGAGTTCAATAAACTCAATTTTCAAAAACGCAATAAGGATATGATACAAGCCAAGTGGAAAACGTTGAACCGTGATTGCACAAAGTTCAATGCGTATTGCAAACATTCGAAACGGGAAGAAAAAAGTGGGGAAGGTGAGATGGATATAATTAAACGGGTGAAACAAATGTATCGTGACGAGCACAAAACTGCGTCGTTTAATAACGAGGAGGCTTAGGATGTTTTGCGTGCTCATCAAAAATGGGTTTGGATATGATTTTTGCAAAATGAAAACCAAAATTGAACTGAACCAAATAAAATCGAATCAAATTTGTTAAAACCGAATTGAACCGAACTAAATATTTGATTTTGGGTTTGGATATGATTTTTGAAAAATGAAAACCGAACCTAACCGAAAACCGAATTAGCATAAATGTATATATAATCTTTATATTTATATTTAGAAGAAAAAAGAACTCTTTCCTAATATAAATCTTAACATTTTTTAGGCTTGATTTTTTTTTTTTGTTTTTTTTTTTTTTTTTTTTTGAAAAACGATATAATTAAATGAAAAATATATATAAATTATGTTCAAAGTCAAGAAGGTTTACGGGATTCTAGGGGTGTTCACAAAATCTGGGTAATACCATAGAGAAATCAAAAATCAATAACGAACTGAACCAAAATATAACGCGAATCGGAATTTACCAAAAATTGAAGATCCCGAATTAAATATTGTGATTTCGTTTTGAATATGGTTTTTGCAAAATAAAAACCGAAATTCAACATAAATATATATAGTCTTTATATATTTTATATACAAAAAAAAGAAAAAAAAAAAGAAAAAATCAAAGCGAATTCCAAAATTTAGTTTTCGGTTCCAATTTAATCTAATTTGAATTTGGTTCGGTTTCGGTTTCGGTTTTTGGTTTACTTATATTAAAAAAAAATCGATAACCTAACTGAACCGAATATACCGAGTAACCCGAATAATCCAACCGGGGATTCATTCTTACTGGGCCTAACAGTAAGTGTATTTTAATCTTCTTCTCCTGGTTTAGTTTATTGTTTGGCCCAGTTGGTTTAGAGTTTAACTGGTTTTTCCGGTTTTGAGCCAAGAACCGGTCCAAGTTTTTAGTTTGGTGGTTACCGTTGGCAACAATTGGCCAACCAACGATTCAACTGACTTGTCCAGTTTTAGTTTTCAAAACATTGTTCAAAATACAATCACTACCAATGGGAAATAACAAAAAACCTTCAAGTTCTCTCATTTCAAATCCAAGTTTTTTCTCCGCGTGACTGCTCCACGAAGATTGAAATGACCTCTAGACTGGGGTCTGTAGGGCAATCATACATATTTTCAGGTCTTACTTACTTGTAAACTCCAAAACTATTTATCTTTGAAAGTTAATATAATTTTCCGTGTAATCATTAACTTAAATCGCGTAAAGCGAAAAATTGCATTTAATTTAAATCGTATTATACCAAAGATTTTTTTTTTTTTTTTTTAGTCTATAACGTCAAATTACATGTTATAGGACATTGCAGTCATTTTTGATAAGTCTTGTATTTTTATTTTGAAAGTTTTACGTAAACGGCTTTCGTTGCACGTTTACGACTTCAGCATTGCATGACATTACACCAATGCCTTAAACATGCATACATATACTACATACTTAATATCATAATACATACAAAAAATTTTTTTTTTTTTTTTTCAAAAAAATGTCCTCAATCCTCTATTTTGCCCCCACCGCCCCCTTTTGCTATTTTTGGATAATGCACATTTTGGAACGCATTATTCCCATTTATGTGTTAAGGCTTGTTTGGTAGGGCATAATTATTTAAAAAAGTACCATATTGCCACCGCTTTCAATCCTTATGGGTATCAGAACAAAATTTCACTTTCCTACACTCAAAACTTCCATTTTTTTTTCTTTTGGGTATTTTTGTAACTTGGTTTGACGGAATTCCAAACTGTCAAAGGTAAACCGCCACGGTGGCATTTCTTTTTATGAATAAAACTCCCCAAACCATGAAAATACGTTACCCCTTTTCCCCCTTTCCACATGTCCCATAAACCTACAAATATTCTCCATCAAATAAACCATTATCCGAGATTCCACCCAATTGCTCCTAAAAAAAAGATGCGCTCTTCAAAAGTTCAACATGTCGGATCAAAAACGGAGAAATTATATACCCCTGAAGAAATCCGTGCAAATGACGCATTGTGAGTGTAAATTCCAATTTACTGACAGTTGCTTGGACTCCCTACGAAATCCGGGTCGAAGATTTAAGGGTGGTCCCCACTCGGGTAAGTTACNNNNCAACAGGCTGGTCAAGGTGGTTCAATGAATCACCCAGTTCAAGATCTTTCAATGGAGCAAATTTACCAAGAAATGAATGTTTTCAAGGCCAAGTCAAAAGTTTATGACAGTTTGTTGTTGGTTCTATTCGGTTCGATAATTGTGTTGATTTTGTGTGTCATTCTTGTATCCTTTAAAAACTAAAGTTGTAGTTTCTTGTTGGTTCTAACAGTTGTAGTTTGTGTGCTTTAGGATCTTTTGGTATTAAGTATGTATGTTATATGCATATGAACTGCATATGTTCATGTATTTTGGTTTTATGTTCAACGTTTCTAGTAGGTGTAATGAAATGGTTATATTTGTGTTCAATGTTTGTGTTCAATTTTGTGGTTCATGAGTACTGTTATGTTTGTGTTCAATTTTGTGTCAAACAATTTTACAAACACAATACTGATTATGAAGTAAATACTAAGACAAAATTAACAAATAACAACATTGATTAACCAAGAAACCTTCATTCAGAAGCATGTGTTCTTTAATAACAACAATTGTTAGTGCATTAGCACATTACATTGTTACAAGCAGAACACCTAAACCTGTTATGCCTTTTCCATGAATAAAATAGGCTAGCATATATAGTGGCATGAAGTGCATCACTATACCAGGTTCTTACCAACTATTTACATAAACTAAACTATGCCCTCTATGTGCAAAATAGGGCATACTAGTGGCATATCTGCACCACTATATCAGTTTCTTAGTTTTTACATACATACCATAAAACATAGTTAATTAGTTTTAGCACAAAATACATATTTCCCAAAATATGTGCTAACAAAGATAGTCAAGGAGTTTAATCCAAGACAATTTCATTCTCCAAACTTGAACCTGGACCAGTAAGTGGAACAGACAGCTTTTTTTGGAGAAGAATTCTTTGACTTTTCATCCTTGGAGGAAGAGGTTCTGGTTGTGCTCTTGCTCTTCCTTGCCTGGCAAGTGGCTCAGCAGATGCAGCTCTGATGGGTTCTTCCCTTGCTTCTGGTGCAGCAAACCTTGACTGTGTCAAGCTTCTTCTTCTTAATCCACCTCTTGCAGCTGAAATTCCACCTCTTCCAATTGAAGTTCCACCTCTTCCAGATGTAGTTCCAACTCTTCCAGATGAAGTTCCAACTTGTGATTGCTGAGTCCCAGGAATGTTTTCACATTGTGTTTTCCTTTTCTTTCTCCCTGCAAATGAAAGAAATTAACTTATAAGCATAATGTTAACAACATGGTTACATCAAGTAAAGTGTATTATGAAAGTACCTGCTGTCTGTGGTGCATGAAGAGGCTCCGTATTTTCAATTGTGTCAGAAGAAGCTTCCCTATCCATTCCTAACCATGCTCCCATCCTGCCTATTCTTTGTGTCGGTATAAGTCCACCAGACTTACTCTTGCCACCTCTCATCTTAACATACCCAAATTTACCTTTTTTCATTGTTTCAAAATTTTTACCCATGTGACGAACTCTCCCATCAGAAAAAGTGAACACACTATTTCTATTACTTTCACCCATTTCAAACTCATCAACGCTATTGTTTACAAATGCAGGTATACCAGTTTCATCAACCAAGGGTTCTTCTGTGGGTTTAACTTTTTTGGGTCTACCTCTTTTTCCTTTTTCTTTTGGTGGTTTGGGTACTGGTTCGTTGTTACAACCCTTCTTGTTATGGCCACTTTCCCCACAGTTTTGGCAAGTCATAGCTATCCCTGCTCTATATATCTTATTTCTTGACTTAGGTTCATGAGAAGCCCTAACTCTTTTCTTCTTTGGCCTACCAGGCATTTTCTTTGCTATGGGTCCCAATATCCTAGATAAGTTACTACAATCAGGCCAGAAGTGTATGCCATCCACAGGTTGAATGTATTCACTATAAGCTAACAGGTACCTATCCTTTCTAAAACAATCAGACACATATTCCTCAACATACTTACCTAGTTTAAAAATACAAGCTATTGCATGTGAACACGACAAACTTGACAATTGCCACATCCTGCAAGAGCATGTTCTTTTTGGCTCATCTACCCTGAAAGCATCATAACCCTTTCTAACTTCAAATACATTTCCCCCACATGGAACGACATGCCAAAACCTGATAACATAATGAAAACAATTATAAGTTACTTTTTTTATAATATAAGACTTTACAAGTGAGAACCTGTAGTATTGTTAAATAGGATTATACCTTTGGTAATCCTTTGAAATTTCTAAAACTTTTTGGATGTTCGGACAAATGTCACCGGTCCATTTTTCACAAAGCATTCTCATGGTGTTCATCCTCTCCATGACTGTCACTCTTATGGACTCTAGCATAGCAATGATTGGTTTATCCCTAACCGTGCACAAGACCGAGTTAAAACATTCGCTGAAACCATTTTCAATGGCCTCGTAGCACACACCTTCTCTAAAGTAAGCCCTAGACCAAGTATTTGCGTCTTTTTTCTCCAAGTACTCATGTGCTTTGGGATTGGATGTCTTTATTTTGTCCATAATTCGCTTAAACTTTTGAGGGTATGAAGCTTTTGACGCACCCCATAACAGACCACGAAACTCTTCGCCACTGAATTGCTTTCTGAAATTCTCATATATATGGCGTGCACACTGCCGATGCTCTGCTAAAGGCATTACCTCTTTAACAGCTTCAATTAGACCCTTCAAAAGTTTACGCACATAGTTAGAAATCCCTTTATAGAAGACAGATAACAGATAAATTGTATCACAAATAGTTAATTAAGAAAGAATATGAATACCTTATGCTGATCAGACATCAACGTAACATCATACCCAAAAGGTATCATCAAATCATCAGCTAACAGTTTAAGAAACCAACTCCAATTGTCTTTATTTTCAATGGTTACGACTGCCCATGCAATAGGGAATATGTGGTTGTTACCGTCTCTTCCAACCGCTGTCAAAATCTCTCCGCAATTTGGCTTCTTCAAGAAACATCCATCCAGTGCAATTATCTTTCTACATCCCTTTATCCAACCTTCCTTTAACGCATGGAAACAGACATAGAATCTGTCAAAGTAGGTCTTGTCATCTGGGTTAACAGAGACACCAACTTTGACTGTCGAACCCACATTAGATTGATGAAGTGCCTTTGCATATGATCTTAGCAAACCGTAATGATCTTGAATAGCAGCTTCACCCTCACTCAAAGCATACTTCTTTGCATTCAAACACTGAGTTGAACTGACTCTACACTGGTACTTCTTCATAACCAATTCTTGCATCTGAGAAATCGTAATCTTAGGGTTCATCCTTATTTTGTCACCAAAGTTTCTTCCTATCCACTTGTATGTAACTAGCCTTCCATAATTGAAGTCGCGTACACATGTATGCTCATCTACCATTGAAATAACCTGAAAACTATTTAAATCTTTCACCCACTTTGCAAAAATTCTCCATTTACATTCATTGACCTGTGAACAACTTGGATACTTATGAAAGTTCCTTTGTTTCCCCTTGCTTGGATCCTTCAAAATTTCTTTTCTTCGACCACACTTACCGATAACCTTTGCTTGTGTACTCTTTTCAAACCACAAAGAAAAGCCATTTGCCAATGCATAATAGGTCAGTGCTTCCTTAAACTGATCATGGTTCACGTACTTTTCTCCAAGCTGTGAATCACATATTAACATTGTAATTAGTAAAGTAATACATATTACATAAAGAAATAATGAAAAAAGTCAATATATTACCTTAGGTTTCTTAAGTCTCCAATGTGTCTGATCATCATAGATTGGATACTTATCATCTGGTTTCTCCACCATGACAAAAGGGTCTGACACTCCCTCCCCATTACCAGCGAGTTTACGCATTAAAGATTCCATATAATGTTCATGTTCTCTAACTGTCTCACCAAAAGTGTCTCCTACATGTTCAATAGACGGTGCCATGTCATCATAACCAGGTGGTTCATGATCATCAATAACTTCATCTGCATGTTGTTTTGACTCACGCTTTCTTTTTCTAAGCTCAATTACTTCATCCTCAATATCACTCAGATAGTCAAATGACTTATCAGAGTCATGACTCTCAGTTTCAAAATAGTAATTGGCATATTGATTACCCATTTCAGAGTCATCGCTGTCAGTTTCTAAAGATAAAGGACCCTGATTTTCTCTAATTGTGATACCGTTACCCCTAGGTGAAGTGTTTATTTTCTTATTCTTAACAATATCTTGTTTTGTTAGTACACCTTTACCTTTGTTGAGGGTCTTTTGCCTAGCTAGAACTTCAGCATCAATACTAGCTTCTTCAACGTCAACCTCATATACTCTAGGTACTTCAACCTCATCTACTCTAGGTACTTCAACCTCACCCCTATGCTCATCTACCCTACGTTCTTCAACCAGATTGTCAGCCTGATCAATAACTACATTGTCTGAAACATTAGCTTTAGAAACTAGATCTTGCTTACCTACGTCATCTTCATCTAAAATAATTGGAATATCACATCCTGTATCATACTCATCATAGGTAGCACCAAACAAAGCCTTGCCCTTAAAACCATTTCTAACGGGTGTAGACCTCTTAGGAGGAGACCTTAAATAAGGAGATTTGGCTTCTTCCTCAGCCCATTGAATGAGCTCCTCAACAGACATATTACCCGCATGTTTCTTTTTAATTTCATGTTCTTTCCTAGCAGATGTTACTTCTTCATTTGAACCTTCTAAGCATAAGTTGTGTTCATAGTATTCAGCTAAGAGTTGTGGTTCATGGGCTACATACAAGTGTAAATAATCTTCCTTTTTGGCCATATCATACACTACTTGTAAATCTAAATCCCTTTCAATTATCATCAATCCACCCCCTTCTAAGTCTACCCCAGGTATGCAACAAAAGACAGCCCAAATTTTGTCCATAATCTTATTAACTAAAACGTTACACAACTCATTAAACCTCAACCTATTAGTCGACCAAGCTTTCATGATTGTAACTTGGCCTTGTTCATACCTGAGAGGATCAAAGAAAAATACACCACCATGGTGTATTTTGAAGACAACATCCTCTGGTGTATCCATCACACCTGTAAAAACATAAAACAAATTTAATATACAGAAAACCCTAATTTTTTGAAACCCTAGAAACTGAAAAATAAAATATTTGAATAATTAAATACAATTGGGCTTAGAAAACATTAAATATATGAGAGGAATTACCTTTTCACATAAACAATTAAGAAAAACAACAATCAATTCCAAGTATTCAATGTGGGAGACGAATTAGGGTTTCAGAACTAATTTTTGGGGATCTTGTACAAGATCTGTGGATGATAACATGGGTTTTATAACCAAAAAAGTGACTAATTGATTAATATAAACATGTACGATTTGTTGATGTGGAAGCGTGTGTGTGTGTGGTGTGTGTTTTACTAAGAAGAAGAAAGCGGGAAAGCCAACGTGGAGGAGGTTAAGGTTGGACTGAACCGGGTACCGGTCAAACAAGTTACAAAATACCCAAAAGAAAAAAAATGGAAGTTTAGTGTAGGGAAAGTGAAATTTTTTAGTTCGATACCCATAAGATGAAAGCGTGGCAAGTATGCTACTTTTTTTAAATAATTTGCCCTTTTAGGTAACCATGCGAACCATTTGTGGTCTCAAGACCATACTTTTGTCTCCTTTTGGTCACCAAACCACCAATCTCAACATATACTATCACCATTTTAGTTAAAGTGGAACTATTAGAGCCAAAATGAGATATAAGGTTTACCAAAGTTACCGCTATAAAAGCATGCATACCTAACCATTCTTATCACAATTCAAAAAACACACAAACATACTTTCCTTTTCTTTATTATTTTGGCAGAAACACAAGGAAGAGAGCAAGAAAAAGTTTGGTCTTTGGGTTATTTTATAGCTTATTGGGTAGCTTATTTAGTTAGAGTTAGTAAGGGTGTTCATAGTTAGGTGTTACTTGGAGTACTTGGAGTTACTTGTTCATTCAAACCACCAATCTTTCACCACATTGTTCTAAGCATCCAACACTCATCTATACTCATTATCTTACTTATATATGCATGTCTTAATCATCGTAGCACTTATATATGCTTGTGGTTTTGAGAAATATTGAAATAAGTTAGCTAAATCCTCACATATTTTGTCTTAAATAATCAGTCACAAGTTTCGACCTTGAAACCCTACCTGGACCTTTCTGATTTTTGTGTATCGACATGTATGTCTTAAGATGATTTATGGAATTTTTCATAATTTTTGGAGTTGGTTTGGTATTTTTAATAAATCACACGAGAAAGTTACTCAATGCCGACACAAAACTGAGTAAACAGTTTACTTTGGTAAAAATCACTATCTTAAGGGCATTTTGGTAAAGTGAGCTAGTTGATACATTTTTAGATCACTCTTAAACCTTTGCATGGACGGCAAATCGAGTCGTGATGATAAATATCGAAGGAGCTAAGCCCCCGAGACAATAGGTGTAGTATTCTAAATTTCTAACAACATGACACCTTGCCACGACTGTAAAGTTGTGCCAAATTTTGATATAAGTAACCTCCCCCTTAACTTCTAACACATTCCATAATGTGTTCTTGGCATGTGTTGGTTGCGAATAAAACAAGAAAAAAGAGATGGAAAGATGATGAAATTACTAGTTACCAAATTGAAGAAAGAATGAGGTTCCAAATCAAGCTAGAAATAAGCTTATACCAATCATCTCTACAAGTAAGTAACTCATAATTCTAGTTGAATTGGTGATTTTGAAAGTTATGGTTTCATAAGTAAATTTGGTGGTTTTGGGGTAAAAGAAGTTTTTAGCTAAATTAAATATGGTAAAGGGTTTATGACTTATGTCCCTTTAATGGCTTCATGTTTAATTTGGGCAAATTGTGGGGTTTTCATCATATGATTAAGATATGATCATATGATGGTTATAGATTGGTGATGGGTATGTTAATGGGATGTGTAAACCTTGTAGTTGTATTGCGTTAATATGATAAATAATGTTGCGATGATTACTTATTAGGAATCAAAGGATGTTGATGGAGATTTATTGGTAAAAATAGCTATGGAATGACGTAAGTAATTTGAGATTATAACATGTGTTATATATGCTTATCATATTATGTGTTGTAATTGAATGTGTTAAAGGTATATGGACTTGACTTATAATAGGCCTAAGCTAAAGAATTGGTTATTAAATATTTAAGGTTTAAGTTAACATTAGTTTAATGGTATATACTAACTAAGGTATGTATGAGTTGTACGTTTTATTCATATGACATGGTTATATCATGGATTGATCCTTATTTTTATGATGTAACGAAGTTGTTATAGTGTTAATGAAGCATGTGTAACTTGATTATAGCCTTGTGCTAAATTGGATATTATGATGCTAATGTGATGATGTGTATATGAAATCATGTTATATGCCGGTTACTTAATAATCGAAAGCTTATGTGTTATAGTTGAATGTTTTGTAGGTTGTGCGGATGATTTAAGGTTTCGGATAAAGGCCTTGGATATGAAGTAGAATGATAAAAGTGCATTAGCTTTGGGTGTATGCAAATAGTATAGATACCGAACTATGGAACAAGTTAAACCCCTAACGCGTCAAAATGTTATAATCCTTTGAAAAGTAAATGTTATAGAGTCCTTTGTATAGTGTTAAAGATGTGTTACATAATTATGTATGGTATGTAAGTACAAAATTTTTAAATTTTGCGCGTCTTCTAAAAATCGTAGTAAATCAACCGTAGCTCGAATTTAGATGAGGTCATAACCAATTTTGTAGTTCTTTAAGTGTGTTTTCCAATGAAATTGGTTTCACGACTTATTTCGAATCGTAAATGGGTCAAAACATCAAAATACAGCAGACTGTTCAGAATTCAACCTCGTCTCAACCCCTCATTGTCAACAAAAACACGAAAACAAGCAACAAACATAAGACAAGTTTACAATAACACAAAGACATTGGGGGCCGACCCTTAGAGAGCAACTTTAGTTGCCCTGCCAGCTGTTCAACCTCGTCTCAACCCCTCATTGTCGATACTGGATCGCTCATCTGCTGATTTCGGCTCAACCTATTGTCTGATTGTATATAGTTCTTTAGTTATGATAAAATTTACTTTATTTGCCTTGTTATAATTTTTAAAATTTTGTTATTCTAAGTAGGCAAGCAATCTATTACTAAACATTATTTATAACATAAAAATGTAAAATATCTTGTAAGGTTGGGGTGTGGTGGTGCCCCTCGCTCATACGTTAGACATAGGGGTGGAAACGAGCCGAGCCGAGCCCGAGCTCGCCAGAGCTCGAGCTCGGCTCGTTTATATATATAAAGCTCGAGCTCGGGCTCGAGCTCGTTTCGAGCCTTATATTTTGAGCTCGAGCTCGGCTCGTGAAAATTTTCAAAAGCTCGAGCTCGAGCTCGAGCTCGACTAATTTATATAATATGTTAAAGAAAACAAAGTTCAAATAGAGCTTGGCTCGTTAATTACATAAGGCTCGAGCTCGTTTACTACTTTTAAGCTCGTTTATACGTATAGACAATATATATACGTATATATTTCAAAGGCTCGTTTAGGCTCGCGAGCCTACTCGAGCTTTTTGTATAGAGCTCGGGCTCGAGCTCGATTATTAAATGAGCCCAAACTTAGGCTCGAGCTTGGGCTCGAGCTCGTTTAGGCTCGGCTCGTTCGAGCTTTTTACCAATCCGATCCCGAGCTTTTCACGAGCGGCTCGGCTCGTTTTAACCCCTAGTTAGACTTAGACACCATATAAAGTGCTTCAATCTGTTCCAACATGTTAGTATGCTCATCGCTAATAAGCGAGTGATCGTGTTGTGTTTGTATAAGTGGGGTAAATGTTAATTGTGAGCCATGGTTACAAGGTGTTGGGTAGTGAGTGATTGGGGGTGAAGACAATGATGTTTTTGTTGAGTGAAGGGTGTAAGCGAGTCAAATCACTCGTCAATGAAAAATCGTCTCGTTAAAAGCTCGAAATGAGCCGAGTAGTCAAGCGTGAGTCGAGCTTTACTTCGTTTAAGCTCATCATAAACCGAGTCATTTGACAAGCCACGTTCTGACAAACTTGGCTCATTTCCCCCCAATAGTATATACAAATAAAATTCTATTAGTAGTATGTCTATGAATTACAATGAAAGTATATAATTACGAGTAATTAGTAAAAGTGTTACTCCTTTCGTATTAAAATAATTGTCTACCGACAAAAAAACACACAGTTTAAGTATAACATAATCATTACATTTTTTTTCTTGCTGATAGTTTTACCTTTAACTAATAAATTTATAACTTTTCTAAAGTTTGTACTTTTAATGAAAGTAGATAACTAGTAAGCTTCATCTAAATTACTTATCTATTTTTAACACCAAACATTTTATTTTAAACAACCTAGAAAGCAAATGTGAACAAGTGAGAAGGGTAGTTGCGGGCCAAAAGCAATGGGGGTATCAAAAGAGCATCAACCCTAATAAATAAAACCCAGCCCCAAAATAAAAACCTCCCTCACCTTTTTATTTCCTCTCCCTCCCTCCCATTTTTTGGCCGCTCTTTCAAAACCCTAATTTTTTTTCTTTTCTTCTCATCGCCGCACCTTCACTTCATCTCATCATCGTGCTACTCAGGTAAACTATTTTTATCTACATAACATTAATCTTGTACTTGTTACAATTCATTTGCTGCTTCAATAGAAGAAATCTTGTATCTTTATGTGTGAATATGATGCTTTTTCTTAGTATCTTTTGTTGAATGTTTTTAAGTGTTTTTTTTTGTTTTTTGTTGTTGTTTGTAGCATTTTCTTTGCATACGAGATGGGTATTTGTAGTAGATAAGTTTAAAAAAAAAATTGTGGTTTATAATAACCGGATGAAGAATAGGCTGAAATTTTAAATATTGCTGCTTAATCATTACTTATTTTTGTGTCTGTAAAGCTATTTGTTCATAAAGTGTTGGATTGTTGTTGCGAGCGCGCTAGGATACACGGACACGGTGTTTGTTTTGTTTAGTTTCATTCTTTTTGTTGAATATGTGCTCTAAGTAGTAATGGTTGAGTTAAATGATTTTGTTTTAAAAAAAGTTATTGCCAATTAGTTAACTAGTGTTGGACTAGTAACCAAGCTTGCAAAGTTGAAAGTCTACGAGCCTAAGTAAGTAGAACAATGTTGCGTTATCTAGATGCAACTAGACCCAGTTATCTAATATTGACAATAGGTATGTACTTTCATGTGACTGAATGATTGATTGTGTTGAGATACTATGTAATTTTTGTTAACCTTTTTATGTTAGTTTTGCTACTTGCTACATTAAGCATGATTCTTGGCTTCTTGATTTACGTGTGTGCTTTAATATTTAATCTCCTTTTTCTTGAGTGTTTGAGAATGGCATCTTTTTTGTGTGCTCTAGTCGCTGTTAGTGCCAGGTGCTATGACTGGTATGTGTTGTACAAATGTAATCAGATGTGCTAATAAATTGTCTATCCCTTGAATACGCTGTTGTGTTTTAGTATACTTATTTCATTTGTATATCTGGTTTCTTATGGCTTGTTAACACTTGTTTTGTTGTAGTTTGGGAGCTGTGGATGCTTGAGTTGCTGTAACAATGACAGCCAAAGCAAGCATTCTTCAAATCACTTACTCAAACGAGCTTATAAAGGGAGAAACAATCTATGTTTCTTCAAATTGCCTTCCAGTAAAAGCGACACGCTTTGAACCTGCTGGGCATTCTTTTCATGATGTTGCACTCAAGCTCGCTGGTTGTTTTATGGAGGAAAAAGTAAAAGATGATGATGAGATTAATGAAAGTTCGCCTAAAGACAAAGAACCCGATTATATGCAGTCAGCTGGTTCATATAGT